>LIEC01000594.1:0-62825 GCA_001925005.1 Drosera capensis
ATCCTTGCAGACCTGGAGTAAAGGATGCTGTTCAGTTGTGCACGAGTGCTGGTGTGAAGGTATTTTTCCGTCCCCTTTATTTATTTAGCTTTAATATTTTGGTCTTCTTAGGGAAAAAGGGGACTGAAGAAGCTAATTTTCAATTAAGTTTCATATCGCAAAATCTCCTGCAAGTATTATAGCATTGCTTGCAATCCTACAACTATTTTTTAACATTTGGATATGACTATCATATATGATCTATGCACCAGTAGACAACCACATGGTATCATATTCTAGCGTCACAGAAAAAGTACATAGTTACTATGTGAGATGCATGTGATGTTGAATATGCATGTTTCATCAAACAGGTCCGCATGGTCACTGGTGATAATCTTCAAACAGCAAAAGCAATAGCTCTGGAATGCGGGATACTTGCATCTGATGCAGATGCTACTGCACCAAATCTGATTGAAGGCAAGACATTCCGTGCACTATCTGAAGAACGGAGACAAGAGATTGCTGAAAAGATATCGGTATGAAACTAACTGTAACTCTAGTTTGCTTGCCTGCGTATTTTGGTTCTTGCCCTTTCTGGCAGCCTAGAAGGTTCCTCCAATAAAATTTCATAAGCCATTCATTTTATAAAGTTATTTCAATATCCTGTTATTTGATGCGTCATTTAAATTGAGAATCATGTTGCTGTAATTACAGGTAATGGGAAGGTCATCTCCAAATGATAAGCTGCTACTTGTCAAAGCATTGAAGAAAAGGGGTCATGTTGTTGCAGTGACTGGTGATGGAACAAATGATGCTCCCGCACTGCATGAGGTTGGTTGAATTAATCCGTTGTAGATCACTTTAAACCTTCTCAAGCCCTTCCTAGAGCTGGTGGCCATCGACGGAGTGTCATACTTGCTCTTTTATTCGATTTTCTGCTCTTTTGTCTGAATACTTCAAATTTTGTTATCATTTAGGCAGACATTGGCCTCTCTATGGGTATTCAAGGAACGGAAGTTGCCAAGGAGAGCTCAGATATTATCATCTTAGACGACAACTTTTCTTCTGTTGTAAAGGTCAGTGGATCTTAAGAGATTCTATTTAAATGAGGTTGTGATGCTATTTCTCCTTCTATGATGATGTCTGCATATCCCAGGTTCCTGGATGTTTGAGCTGTGTTGGGCACAGAAGTTTTTTTCCTTTTTTTCTATCAAATGTTCCATAAATAATGTTTCTCTATCAAGTGTCTTCTGCGGAATTGCTTCATTTGATCTTGGTGCCCTTCAATTCACTGATCATATTATCTCCCAAATCCAGGTGGTTCGATGGGGACGATCGGTGTATGCAAATATCCAGAAATTCATCCAGTTCCAGCTCACTGTAAATGTAGCGGCCCTCGTCATAAACGTGGTTGCTGCCTTTTCCACTGGTGATGTTCCTCTCAATGCTGTGCAGGTGTGCCTTTTATGCGTTTTCTTCTTTGTCGGAACTGTGGGTGGTCTTTACTTGACATTTAGTTTTGTACTAATTTCAACTCCTGCGCAGCTTCTCTGGATTAATCTTATCATGGATACTCTTGGGGCACTGGCACTGGCTACAGAACCACCCACTGATTACCTGATGCATAGACCTCCTGTTGGACGAAGGTTTGATGACAATATCGATATTTCTTTTCTAGCTTCAATTTCAAGGTAGTTGTAAACAGGGTAATATTGTTAATACATTCTTTGTTATTGGTTCGCAGGGAGCCCCTCATAACGAATATTATGTGGAGGAACCTGCTGATCCAGGTCTAGTATTGATTTCTCATATTTACCCTTTTTATTTTCTTTTTTCCACTTTTTGCTAACGCTTCTTTGTTGTAACTATGTTATAACATCAAATTGGTGGAATGTTTTGGCGGAGTTGCAGGCTGTGTATCAAGTGACTGTTCTGCTCATTCTCAACTTCCGAGGCCTAAGTATCTTGCATCTTGAGCATGAACCCAGTACTCGTGCTAATAAAATTAAAAACACGGTGGTCTTCAATGCATTTGTCTTCTGTCAGGTGTGTGTTACTGGATCTTGCAATTACAAAGTGGTTTTGGAACCTGAATTATCTGCATTTCGCTTGTCTGCACTTATTTGTCCTTTGAAACATTGGCTTGGTTACTATATGCAGCTGTTCAATGAATTCAACGCTCGCAAGCCTGATCAACTCAACATTTTTGAGGGAGTGGTCAAGAACCCTCTGTTCATTGGAATTGTTGGAGTGACTCTTGTCATGCAGGCAAGTTTCACTTTTACCTTTTTTTTTTCTTTTCATTGACCAGCTCATGTACCCTTTACTCGCTTGCTGATCAGTTTCATGTACTCTTAGATTGTGATCGTCGAGTTTCTTGGAAAGTTTACGTCCACTGTGAGACTCACTTGGAAGCTGTGGCTGGTGTGTATTGCGATTGGCTTTGTCAGGTATATGTTCTTTCTTTGTTTCTAGTTTGTAAGCATGTTTCTTGCATGTCAGAATTATTGGATTAGCTCTTTACACTAATGAATATGCCATTTTGTCAACCCAGTTGGCCCCTAGCCGTCATTGGGAAGTTGATACCAGTACCGGACACTCCACTGAGCAGGTTGTTCAAATGCAAAATCCCACGAAGGCGCAGAGCACAGGGTAAGTTTGTTTTACAAGTTGAGGGTTGGATTGAGTACGAAGGTTTGTGTTTACATTTTTGGTATCGCAGGTCACGAGGCTGATAAAGCGGATGGCTCCGAGCAGTGACTGACTCATCGAGTGCGAAGTGCTGTAACTTCTGTCCAGGGATTAGCATGTTAGGTTTTGGTGGCTCAACCTTTGTCTGCTTAGCCTCTTACCAGATACGTGTTGTGATGTTTACAACGCAGCCTAGATTGTTTGCAAGTCCAGTATACGGAACTTGAGCAACTAGGGTCCTCACAAAGTATTCCCCCAATGATGCCCCCCCAGAAAGAGATTAAATCAGTTCTCTGCTAACAAATGGAAATTTGCAAGTTTTAATAGACTATCGGAAACCATTTACAAATTAACAGATGGAAGGAAGCTTACGTTGCCATAAGAAGGCAAATGTTGGTGTTGTAAGAATGCAAATGTTGAATGTATATGTTAACCATTGAGCGGGAGTTAGCCTCTTCTTATGATACATATCACTATGAACATAAGCATGCAAAACAGGGATGCGAAGCGGTTTTGTGGATTTACCTAATCTGAACTCTATCCCGCCAAATTTGTGTGAAGCAAGCAGTGAAAATGATGCATGGCTTTTTCAACGGTTGCAGCATACCTTCCACAGTTACATGCTGGAGACTGAAGACCTCTCTTCACGCCTTCACACAGCTTGATATCTTCAATCTGCAACATTGAAAATTTATATCTAGATGACCCTAACAAACCATGGTTACGATAGTTGCATGCATTATGTGGGAAATATTGATCAAGCAACTAAACAAAATGCTCATCAAAATATCATCCGATTATCGGGGGAGGGGTGGTAATAGAAAGATCCACCGTTTAAAGCATTGCCTTTACTTGCTCGCTTTCTTTCAAACTTCTTTGTATGAAAGATTCATCATCCTGATATAAATAGCAACCAGTTCATCAGCAAATGCATAAAATCTCCAACACCAAGTGCATGGAGAAAGCCGTAATAGATTTCCAAACTCTTTGCCAGAAATAAGAACCATTTGACCGTGATTTCCAAACTCAGATGGGGGGAACGGATGCTAAAAAGCTGAAAACCATCCTAAAGAAAATATGGGATCCTGCTTAGAACCGTGATTTGTACAGCAGTTAGTTACAAATTCAAAGTACAAAAATAATTATATTTTTTTTTTCCTTTTGGTTTTTGATAATTTAAGTGCAGCCACAATATGAATGAAGGACTTCTCCATAAGTGTTCAGCACTAGGGCAGAACACGGAATGTTCTCGTTACCCGCCAAAAAAAAAAAAGCAAAAAGAAAGGAATGTTATGTATACATTGTATGATTAATTTAGAAAATCGCTATAGTTCGCAACATCTTGCTAGTAAAAATTGTGTCCTTTAAAGAATGTTACCTTCAATGATTGATCTAGGAAGTAGTCAAACACCACTAGACATTTCCCGGGACCTAGCTTCGTATCCATCCAGGGGCCATACCTGAAAAGTCAGTAGAAAGTTTCACATGTCACCGACTGTTACACGAGGGGTGCTAATCACACGCCCCATATCTCAACCCCCCCCCCCCCCCCCCTTCACTATTCCTTTCCCTATTCCCCTTCATTTGTATAGGGGGTTGAGACATTTACATACAGCTACCAAACCAAAGAGTAAGAGTTTTACCTGTTAATGATGAAATTAGGGTAGATAAATGCATATAGTGCCTCAGACCCTAGTCTATCAAAATCACCTTCACCTCCCGTGGAGCCACAGTGACGTCTTTGTATGCTGACCTTCTCGTAAATCTGGTCAAGCAGAGAAATAGTAATGCATACGATCTATAAGAGTCGCCATGTCCTAAATCATACAGTACATAGATAATCAACTTTGGATCTATGACAATGATATTTTAATCTAGTCACTTGTTCACACAATTGGACTGCCACTAATAACTTTCTTGCAAGCAATTTAATCATAACTGAAACTCCCGCTGATTAATTATCAATTCAGTTAGAATCTACGAAATTAGACACTTGATAAAAATAGCATAAAAGGAAAGTGAAAAAGGAAAAAAAGAAAAAGAAGAGGAAGATCATTGGGAAGAAAGCATACTTCAGTGGTGTAGGCATCAAGTTCGAGACCAGATGCAAGACCTCTATGAGCATACAGAACATGATAACCACCGTCCAGATAATTGTCACAGAACACCTGGAAAGAGAAGAGGTAGAAGGTGAAGTCAGAAAGACATTAATGGCATATAATCTGAAGAGAATGCCCATCAGGTTGAAGAGAAAAATGACTCCTTCGCTCTTTGTCAAAAAGTATTCCTCAGCTTATACACATCTACGCATGGTAACAGAATCAAAATATTGACTACTCATGACTGTTATGATCAATCAAGCAAGCACACAATATAGAACTCAGAAGAGCATTCCAAAAGAACCTTCCAGTTACAGTCAATCGTATATTCACGTCTGCAGAGAAAGCTCAGCGTAGAGTCAATCACTCCACCGGCTCTCAGTATTTCTGAAGAGCTGCCAAGCCAGTCATGTCCCATGATGTCGCCATCAGCTTCTGGTTTGGTCCAATGCCCTTTATCTAGGTTGATAGCAACAAAATGGACCCCATTCATCAACACGAATTGGTACAAGACCAAATTCCTAACCTTCATAGGAGAATACTGATATCATCCCCAAATTGATTCAAAACTCAATGGATGAGAAAACATTTTCTGAACTAAAAAATGCACTCCGTACCTTGCTGCCAATTTTTTGTGGTTCTGTAATTCTAGTAGCCTTGAGAAGAAATCCATCAAGACCATAGGTCCATCCCTGCGAGGAAGAGCGACTTCGTTAAAGCTGTTGCACAAGGATACGACAAAATACCACAACACAGATCTAGATTGCTGCAATCAATATTTTCCATCACAAAGGGCAGATTCATTGGGTAGTGGTCTTTTGGGTGGTCAACAATGTAAACATGATGTGATGTACCGGAAGTTAACTCACAGATTAAACACGTTCAGATTTACAAGATTTGATTACATAGGAGCTCATGGTAACCAAATAAACTCACATGATATGGGCATACAAAACATTGCTTCTGGCCGGTTCCATCGGCAATAGCAGAAGCATGATGTCGACAAACATTGTGAAATGCAACGAGTTTCCCACCACCATCTCGAAAGACAACATATTCCACATTCCCCAATCTGCAACCATTTAGTTTCGTCGGTACAAAAATAAATAATATAGGAATGAATATGCTCATCAGAACAGGCAATAAAACCTTAATGGTTCTTCAAAGAAATGAACAGAAAGAATGGGGAGTCACCTGCCAGTGAAGTAGTCATGAACCTCTCTAACCTGTTTTGCATATCCTGAATGTCAAAAGTATAGGAAAGACCCAGTAACCACATCACCTGCTTAAGATGATGGTTTTAACTCTCAATGGTATCAATAAGAACTTAAAAGCAACAAGGTCAAATCTAATAACAACTCGTGATGAGATAGGCATTGCAAACATCCTCTCGGTAACATGAAAAATGTGCCCCGCAAACTCCACGAAACTACGAAGCAGTCAGCTAATAGAGCATTAATTCGATGTGCTCTAATTGTTTTGTCACCTAAGCACATACATTGTTGGCATAGTCACAACCCACGACTCCAGCAGTTAACAAAAAAAAAAAAAAAAAAACGGTTCAATTTCAACAATCAACAACATTTCCGAATCCGAATAATTCTCTCTCGCCAACAGACAGATCTAAGAACAGAAAATTCCGTCATCTATCAAAAGCTAGGAAGCTAAAACAATCAAAATCACGACTTACACCAACACAACCAATCCATCGATTCCACAAACAACTACAAATCCGAATTCACCATACGTTTATCCAAACACTCTCCCAAACCAAATAAAACCAAAAACAGCAGTCAGAAATCGAACAGACAATCAATCAAATTACCAACGGCCTGCCAGCCACGATAGAACACACGATCAAGCTAGAACTCGTAAAACGCCGGATCCGTATACCACGAGCTCGGAGGCGTAACAGCGTCCTCGATCGGAATCCTCGGATCAAAATCTTCCACAATTCTGCTCGCCGATTCGAGCCGAGAAACCATCGATGCGCGGACAGGAAAGCGATTCGTGATCGGAGGAGGAGTCGAGGGGAATCGAGGTGAATGATTCGTGGTGAGATGAGATCGAGATCGGAGAGTGGTGGTTTCGGCGGTGGAGAGGGGTGAGAATGGGGCGGGGATGCGGCAGAGAGAGGCGAGAGAGTGTAAGGATCGTTTACATGGTTTGACAGTACTATCTATATAAACAAGGTATGTCTCCTTTTTCGATAATCCGATCACGTGAAGTAATGCTGGGATGAGTGATCTCTTGACAAGTTTCTCACGGTGTTTGCAAGTGAGGAACTCCGCAGTTAAGCGTGCTTGACGTGGAGTAATGTTGGGATGGGTGACCTTCTGGGAAGTTTCTCACGGTGTTTGCAAGTGAGGATAAAACACACTGAAAGGACTCGTGTTGGTATGTGGACTCAATCCTAAGCCTAAAAAGTATTTCTTCGTAACGACGTGGAGTAATGCTGGGATGGGTCAAGTTTCTCAGGGTGTTTGCAAGTGAGAACAAAACACACTGAGAGGACTCGTGTTGGTTTGTGGGCTCAATCCTGAGCCTGAAAAATATTTCTTGGTAACGACCCGATGGCCGGGACGTTACAGAGAGCGTGGTGGTTCCCGCCATTGGTGATCGTGGGAGATGTTGATGGGCGTGTTTCTTCTTCTTGCGTTGGCGATGAGGTTAAGCTGATTCGTATTGTCGATGATGTGTCTCGTGAATAGGATTCCTTTGATTTTGTTGGTTTAATAAGCGGAACAGAAGCAGTATTTCTTTGATGAAATTAACAGTCAATTTTTCTTAATTTTCAAAAGCAAAACTTTTTGATATTTTTAAAACATAGCAAATTTCAGATCATATGTTATAGAAAGCTATGAAGAGTTACTTATTGAATATGATTGTATAAATCCTTCTTGAAGCTGGAGTTACATGTATAATTGATTTTAATGGTAAATGGTGGATCGTTAGAATCGAGATTCGTTTTAAATCTGAATGGATGATCAATGACAATTATAAGACGAGCGATATCTTGATATGAGAATCAGTCCATTTGATCCTAAGACATAATCTCTCTTGTGTTACTCGTACTGGTGCAAGGTTATCTCTCTTGTGTTTATTTGCATCAGTTTGAGACAAGCGAACAA
The DNA here is from genome assembly GCA_001925005.1 of Drosera capensis. Classification (NCBI taxonomy): domain Eukaryota; kingdom Viridiplantae; phylum Streptophyta; class Magnoliopsida; order Caryophyllales; family Droseraceae; genus Drosera; species Drosera capensis. The sequence goes on from LIEC01000594.1 coordinate 7,901, forward strand.
AATTCTACGTAGACCACGTGATTAAAACCTTAAATAATGATTCTTTAATCTGAATAAAAGTGAAAGATAAGGACAATTATGACTTTTTCAATTAACGACCAGATTGTCCATGTCACAACTTGTTAGGATAAATGGATAACCCCTGATGACACCGATTTATATCTAACAATGGTAGAAAAATGATCATTTTTTAGTAACCTGGAAGCAAGGGAATTATGCTGGAAGGTGCAAAACAATTGACCGGAAAATAACCAAAAACGAAAACCTTGAAAAATTCCAAAATATCATCGGGAAAAATGATGTTAGACTTTTTCCACCGATCGGTGAGGCAAGTTTCGCGGGTCAGTGGGCCCGAAAAAAATGACGCATTATTTTCCGAATAAAATTAATTACGAACCTTGTTTTTTCCCACAAAACGGATGATCGTTACACGTGTCCGCCTCACGGGCCCCTTCCCCTTTTTCCTTTTTTATTTGTTCTCATTGGAAATTAATTTTCATTTCCAATTTTGATCTTGTACGCTTCCGTACATCTTTGCAGTGGCCTCTCTTCAACCTCAATATATTCTCCATTTCCCAGCACTTTCACACACGCATTCATCTTCCTAATAATACCTGAAAAAAACTTCTCACATAAACCAAAGAAAAAGGAAAAAAAAATTAAGTGCAGAAGATCAAGAATATGATGTTGGAGAGGAGGCAGCCAAGGTCGCCGACGGAGGAGACGAGGAGGAGCAATGGAAGGGAAGCGAGATCGCGAGGCGGCGGAGTGATGAAGGTTAGTTATGGAAATAACAGTGAAGGTGATATTACGAAGAACGAGGAGGCTGGGAGGCTTGAGATTATTGATCTGAGTGGCATGTCGCTTGATTGTCTTCCTAACCCTTCCATGGTTAATGTTGCTGCCATTTGCAAGCTTGATATCTCCAATAACAATCTCCAGGTATCAGAAATATTAAGATCTCTTTATCTTGATCGATGGATGAGTATTATAATTAGAGAGTCTGTCTTTGATCGTTGATTCGATTGAATGGATTATTTATGATTAAGGTTTAATTCCTGCTGGTTCACAAAATCAAAAGATCAGTGAAACTGTTTGCATGTCTATGCCGTGTCATGTTGTTCATAGTTACATAAGGATGTGAGATCCTATTTGATCTAGCAACTCTCCGACGGAACGACATCTGATTGATGTGCACAACAAAAAATGCACCGAGTAATAACCGGAGCGTATACATTAGGATGCAATCGAAAAAGACGAGATCTAAACAATTTTATCTTGTGTATAAATAGTGATACCTTGATGCCTCGTTACAAAATATAAGCCTCACAATAGATCCATCGGACAAAATCAATTACACGGTAGGTTAGTGTGGTTATATGAGAAAGTTCGCGAAAGAGATCTGAAAGATGTGGAATGGAATCAGGGAATGAGGTTCTCGACAAATTGTCCGATGCTGTCTGCCTTAATTAGAAAGTCTAGTTTATACACTATCCTGTCGATTGGCACAAATTCGAATCCAGATCGACCATATGACCATTTTGATCAAGTCCATGTATTTTGCTGGTTCAGTACCTCACCTGCCACGCAATTAGAATGCAATTAGTTTCTCGGAATCCGTTTTTATGATATCTCGACAGTCGAATCTTTGAATTGGAACCAATTTTACATGGTTTGACGGAATTCCGATAAATCATCGGTCTTTTTTGTTTCCCTCACTGTATTGTATGTTTTGTAAACAGAGCATCCCGGAGTCACTAACAGCAAGACTGCTGAATGTGGTGGTGCTAGATGTACGCTCGAACCAGTTAACCTCTCTCCCGAACTCAATCGGCTGCTTGTCGAAGCTCAAGGTGTTAAATGTCTCAGGCAACCTTCTCGATTCTCTCCCCAAAACCATAGAGAACTGCAGGTAAAAATATGGAAAAATCGATCAGTCTCCGTTCTCCTATCGGCTTCATACTTTTTCGCTTTTAGCATTGTCGCAAGCATTACAAAATAAGAAATTGCACATGGTTAGCGTTGAGCCTAGGAACAAACCAGGAAATGCAAGTAGATAAAAAGGAAATGACACATACGGATGTACCAGCCACGCAAAGCATATCCCGATCTAAACTAATAGAGATGCCAATGTACATTTTAATATAACATTGTCCATAATTTTACGCGTAGTTGTTGTCGTCGTCGTCATTATCATATCCGTTATCTAATCTCTTTGTCCTATAGAAGAGTCAACTTATCTATACCGTTCATACGTTTCATAAACTATCCAAATTAGCCGCCCTCTTGCAACTTGATTTAGAAACTTCAACATGACGATAGACAACTAGAAAAAAAACAACCATGATCCGTTGTCTCTTCGTACATATTCATTGTATATTAAACGGGTAGAGATGAAAGTACAATAATGTGAGAAAAAATCGTACAAATAGATTCCAGTCAAAGGTCAAGTTGGGGACATCGAGTTGTGATTAAATTTACGAATTTTGTCAACATATAGGATGATGACACAAGTTATGCATTTCGATATCTAGGTCCATAGGAATCCGTCTCACTTTCATAAAATATCCTACCCGGGATATTTTCCTTACCTATAGTTCTCTTGTTAAAAGTACTAGTAAAAAATTCGTTATAAACTCAATCAGAATCGTATGTGTATAGGTATGACTGTTGTTCGTCTAGCTAAATGAAACATATCAACTTAATATGAAAACATCCGAATGCAAAATGAAATTGTGAAGAAATTGATGCGAACCTTGATGAATTGTTTGTAAACAGGGCGCTGGAAGAACTGAGCGCGAACTTCAACAAGCTGACCGCATTGCCGGAGGCCATTGGGTTCGAGCTCATGAACCTGAAGAAACTATCAGTGAATTCCAACAAGCTCATATTCCTACCTTATTCAATATCCCACATGACCTCGCTACGCGTCCTAGACGCTCGTCTGAACTGCCTTCGGGAATTGCCCGAGGACCTCGAGAACCTCATCAATCTCGAGGTCCTCAATGTGAGCCAGAACTTCCAGTACCTAAGGGAGCTCCCTTATTCCATAGGTCTCCTCCTATCCCTCGTTGAACTCGACATCAGCTACAACAAGATCACGGTTCTCCCCTCCTCTTTTGGTTGCTTGAAGAAGCTGCAGAAGCTCTGCGTCGAAGGGAACCCCTTGGTCTGTCCTCCAATGGACGTGGTGGAGAAAGGGTTGCACGCGGTGAGGCTCTACTTGAGTGAGAAGATCAACGGAGCCCACCAAGATTCGCCCAAGAAGAGGTCGTCGTGGTTCCGGCAGCTCAAGAAGTTTAGCACGTTCAATGGGAGGTCATCTCGTGGGTCCCACCTCGAGCGAGAAAGAGAGCCAAGCATGAACGAGGGACATCGGCCCATTGATGTGCTCGCTTCTCCAAGGTACCTCTCCATGTTATCGCCTAAAAGGCTTTTCTCACCTAAGAGCCAATTCTCTAGACTGGCGCCGTGAAAAAAGAAAACACAATGACAGTGGAGCAAATTAAGAACAGCATGGGTTCTATAGTGCCTACCGCAATGCATAAATTATCCAGGCTGTGCACATCGTATCTAGTGATCTATAGTTCCATACAAGGAAACCCAATCTTGCAAAGAAGCTCGGATCATGGTAGGATAGGCGTCTTATATAATATATGATGACGATGTATATGCTAAGGCCGTACTTGAACTTTGTAGATCATCAATATTTGTTGGCATTAGAGGTTCCCATGTGTCATATGGCTGGGAGTATATGTAACATATGTAAGCTGTGATCGTATAAGTAACTGGTATGTACCTGGTTTTGATTCTAAAGGAACTTTTTCTCGAGATGATCGCAGTTCATGATTTTCTTTTCAAAACCCTGAGCGGAGCAATTTCTGTAGAGCATTCAAACATTACAGTTTCCAAGTCAATGCTAGAACTACCCAGGTAGATGGTTATTTGTATATCCACAAAAGCAGAGAGGATATGAGATAGAACATGAAATAGATCGGACAGAAATGCAAGTTAACTTAGCTGCTTGGCCGAGGAGCATGTAGCGCCTCACAAGGAATACACAACACAAGGATGTGCACATACTGTACCTGACAAACTGACAAAGCTTTAACAGAACATCACAAACAGAATCAATGCTCACCGAGTCAGTTAGCAGTGAACTAGTGTTGGGAATAGGTGGCTCTCACAGAACTTGATAAGTAAAGTTAGGAAAATAATTAAAACAAATAATAAAAAATAAAAATTGACACAACAGATCTTGATGTAGTTTGTTTCACTTCTGGGATCACTATTAATGTGAATTTTTGTTACAAAAAATTTATCCTACATTCACTAATTTTGTAACACTCATAAAAAAATCCTTGTAAACTTCCAGTAAAAAGATAACCAAAATATAAATATGTGTTTATCCTAAATTCTTTATCCCTATAATTTTGCTTAGCTGCTCCCTCTTCTGTCCTTCTACTACGAATGCAAATTTATAAAAACAAAAAAAAGATCCAGAATTACTTTTGTCATCTTGAATCAGAAACGACCGACGTCTTCTTTACTTTCTGAAAGAATCCCAACTTTCTCAAAAACATTCCACACAAAGGCTCTTTTCGTGATGGTGGGTCCACCATCAAGTTTTTTTCTTTTAAAAAAAAACAACGCAATAACAACTAGTGAGAGACAAACACAGGAACCAAATACTGTCGTACATAAATAATATAAGAGACGATTCGCAAAACACAGGAACCTTCGCAGTTCACACGTGAACATAATAACATCAATTTGTTATTAAAAATACCATAGAATAAGATCGTCACAGATTCAGATATGCTGCAATGTTGATCTGAACTGTTACAGCTGTTATGCACGCTGTGCATGGACATCAAGCAGGCCTTGATTCTACCCGCACTTTCATGCTGGCTCGACCTTTGTTTGTAGATCAGTTGGATTTCGTAAACATTAAATTCACCTCCCACTGAAATCCAGCTCCCAAGTCTTATCGTTCCACACTTCCAGTCCACGCCGCTCCTGCTAAAGATCGGAATTCATTACACAACTATACATGGTGAACCCCAGAATTGCGCCTCTCCATAAAAAAATGGGGAAGTTAACCAACTCCTGCAAAAGATTAAAATGGCAGAAGAATACGATGGACAGTACCAGATACAGGGCAATTTTTCCATCCAATGATGAAATGCTGCAGGGCCACTGTCATCAGCATTACTGGTAGCAGAACACTGTCAGCAGCATTTCTGGTATCAGAACTCCACGGTGCAAAAAGCCTTTCAGATTTAGATTTGACAAGCACAAATTTTCCGCTATCTATGCAAATTAATGTTGCATACCCAACTTAGTCATTACCTATACAGAAGTGTCTTGGAACAAAAGCTCTAAGCAAAGATCAAATGAAAGAAAGAGGAAGAATACTATAAATAACGCAGAAAAACCAGCAAACAAATCTAACATATAAAATCCAAATGCCAACTGAGAAGAAAGCAAAATGAAGGCCCGAAAGGAAGAGAGGTAAAGAATACCTTTAAGAACAAGGAGCAGCCTTTCGAAACGATCTCTGCTATATGCCTCTGCAAGTCTACAGCTCTGTCCAAAGGAAGACCATGCAAAGTGAAAATATAGCTTAAGTTGATTGCTCTGCCCTTACATCGATACAACATGCTTTGTGTCCTAGAGGATGCAAACCATCAACCTGACCATTATATACATTTTGCAACTATCCACATGATTTATCGCTTCTCAAACAAGGCACGGATGGGTGTTCTCAGATCTCCTTATTTACATCAGGAGATCAATTCCACCTGACTCCAGAACAAGGCCATCAAAATGGAAACAAGAGGTCTTTCTAAATAGAGAAACAAGAAGATAACAAACAAGAAAGCATCAGGGCATGAATGCCATGAAAGTATATACAGCCATACATTTGTGGTCGTTAAACCTATTAACTCACTTATATCCTCGAAATACAGCAGAAGCACTTGGAAACAATATTCCTTACACATAACAGCAAGCCGTAACCGAAGTCAAGATTTAAAAAAAAGAAAAAAAAAACATCAGCTTCCTGTACATGAACAAAACGCACGTATGCAGATTGTTAAACATTTCTCACTCCTCTGTATCTACACAGGAGGAATGTTGGAGAATGAGAATCCTTTGTATCCCTTCCAAGCATAGTACGCGATCCGCGTGTAATAGAACCCCGGTATGAACAACACTCCTCCCAGTATCGTGAAGAAAAACCCTAAAACAACACCAAACCATCAATCAATTATCAATCAAAAAACCCCAATCTCAAAAAATCTCAATTCTTCAACGGAACCCTAATCGAACCAGAGATCGAGTTATGTCTTTCGTTACCGTGACCGGAGTCGCCGCCGACGCGATTAGCGGTCATGAAGATGCCGATGATGATGCCGAAGGCGCCGAAGACGAGGAGCGAGACGGCGAGGGCGATCTCCTTGATCGGAGGCCGGTTGTTGATGGTGTACGAGTCTATCATGAGGTCCTCGTCGCTGATGGAAAACGCGTGGTCCACGTACGCCATTGATGAACCTAGTGTTGCTGCTGCGGCGACGGCGGCGGAGATTCGAGATTTGAGTTTTTTCAGCTGATGAAATGGTTGAGAGTCCAATGGTAAAAAAAAAAATGGTTGAGAGTCGTGAGCAACGATATTGTTAGTTTTGGACGTTGAAAAGTCCAGATGGTGATGATTAGTGAATAGTGATTATTGGTGTTTTGAAAATTTTGTATAGTGCGTTGCCTCTGCCCTATCGCTGATTTACGTTATTGCTTTAAGACATAGATTTGATTTATATTTTGGACGTTGTTTTGAATATTTTTAGACTCATTACTCATTGGATATTTTGATATATTGATTTTTTCGTTTTAAAATAAATGAATTATTTTTATGGTACACACATAATAATTACAATCGTTTCATAATAATTAATGTTTATTTCTTCTTATATTATTTAATATGTAATTTCAGAGTTTCGTTATACATCTAAACAACACGATTTAAATTTTCTAATGACCAATGATTACCGTACATAACGTTTATTATCGTTAATATTTCATTATATTTTCTTAAAAGATAATGTTTGATCGTCTCGTAACATCGATCAAAATTTCTATTGTCATGCGTGCTTGATAAAAACTTACAATCTTTTTAGGATGGAGGGAATAATAGGATGCGATGATGTGATATAAAATGAACATTAAGGATAATTGAGTAAATCTAGATAATTAAATTTCTATGATAATAATGTTTCACATTGTTTGATGACTATAAAATAGGTCCAATAACTACAAAAAATATCCTTGTTGCTTCGTTGGTTTTGTTGGACAATGTCCAAGAAAAATATAATATAATATGCTTTTGGTATGTTTTTTTTTTTTTTTTTTTAATATGGTGGGTAACTAATGATGACTATATGCGACACCTTGTATTGGTATGTTTAGCTTGTTTGCCATTTGTGTTTCTAAATGTCAAGGTAATTGTTCTGTTTGCGTTTCTAAAATGTCAGGTGTTCAATAAATGTTTACTGTTGGACGGATCTTGGGTAGCTTATAGACGATTGATGTGGTTAGTCTGATGAATATAAACTTGGGCATGGACTTCCAGCGTTGGGTGATCATAACTCATGCTGCTGTTTGGGGATCAATGGTAATCACATATGCCTGTATGGGGGTCTTGGACTCTATTATCTGTTTTCCGAAATTAATGGTTAGGCCAATGGCTCTTTTGACTCGTGAGTTGTTGTTGTTGGTGTTGTGTTATTCCTTTTATGTCTTTGACTGATACTAATTTATGCTTTACAGGATGATTTATCATCTGGCATAGTCACCTAGGTACCTATTGGCTTACAATTTCGTTAATAATTATGGTAGCTTTACTCTCTCGCTTCTTCTGCAAAGTTGTACATCAGTCACGTACCTATAATACTGTTGATACTAATTATTTTATCTTACTCCCTCCTCCCACTTATAGTCAAGACCTTTCTAGCTTTCTCCTCTTTGGTTCGGAATGCACCAATCTCCATAAAATGATTGTTCTGTTTGCTAGAGGTGCATGATGACATTGCCAATGTAACTAAGATTCAGAAGTGTTTCCAGTGTATCAAGATGTTTTGTATTTAAATTCTATTTAGATGTGGTCGTTGAGAAAATGATGGCAAGATTGACAAAGAAACTGAAATATGACAATTCATCATTGGAGAAACATTGTTTAATTATCGCATTTTAATCCTGTTCCTTGCTATAATATAAATAGCTATTGTCAAATATAGCAATTCCAATTGGAGTTGTTCTTACGGGGATTACAAGGATAGGTGGTGATTGCGAGATTCCTCCCAAAATTATGATGGTTTTCTGTTGGTTGAAAACAAAATCTGAAAATATGACAGGACAATCTCCTCCATCGACAACAGTTTGTAACAAAGCTTCACATCAATCGGATCAGAGATCCTCATCGACGCCACTATCGTCTTCATCATCGGACGCGATTCCCAGAAGGTTAGCCAGCTTTCCTGACTGATGTGCTTCAACGGTATCTACAACATTCCCAAGTGGAGCACATGAATGTGGGAGCGGAACTCAAGTAGAGAGCAACAAGAAATCTAGTGAATAAAGGTAGTTTTGTAGCTTACCATCTGAACCACCAATGTGTTTTCCGTCGATGAACACTTGAGGAACTGTTCGGCGTCCAACAATTCCACTCAAGGCATCTTGAATGTTGCTGCCATCATCTGAAACATTTCGTGAACAAGCCAAACCCAGACGATGAATCCATTGATCAAGGGATTGTTATTCTGAAATAAAACCTAAAGTTTCATAAATTCCACGTTCTTTCTATGGATGAGAAGACATGACTGCAATTTGCAGAACTCAAGCAAGGAGTGCTGGGATACTAATGCTACCTTTGCAAGCCTGGCACAACATTAGATTTAGACGATGGGAGTTAACTTGCATGCTAGAGAAGCTTATAAAAAAAAAAAAGAGAAGCAAAAACCATCTTTCAAGATCCAACTATGATCTGCCTTTCTAGTCTGACTGTACTCGTTTCCATCACAGTGGACAACGGTGTCATAATATACATAGCTTCCTCCGCCTAATGGATTAAAAGTTCGGTTTGTTGTTTGGACTTATTTCTGTCACTTCTAGAACATCTCAATCCGAAGGCTATTGAAGTGTGAGTTAGCTCGGGAGCAAGACAGTGAAGATGCATTACTAGGTGCTTAGTCATCGATATCAATAATAACAACACGAAGCGGTCGTGAAACGAGCAGAGAAGCTTACATGTATATTTCAAAGCTAAGCAACTCAACATATCAGAAGAAATTATAAGATCCTACAGGAAAGTCGACAGCATCGACAAAGAGATAGTTTAGGGAGGACCTCGTTCGTTCAGCTCAATAACATATGGTTCAACATCCAACTCCTTAAACACAGATTTTGCCTTCTTGCAGTACCTGTCATCAAAATATGTAAAAGTCAAGAAGATGGATTTCACACTTTATTTATCATTCCTCTCGTTTTCTTGTTTGGTTTTATGAGAGGAGGCAGGGTGTTCAGCAGATCAGATACTAATCTACTACGTTAAGATATCAGAGTTATATGTTAGCACAACAAATCACAGAAAAATGCCGACAAAAATCATCTGCAAAGCAAACGGAACCATTGGCCCAACCAAACCAACCAAGGAGTGTCCCCCTTTTTCTCTTTCACTTGCTTTCCTATAATTTCACATATGTGAATAGGGACTCAGATTTCATCCATTGGACAAACAATCCTATCAATGATATCTCCATTACGGTTTCGGTCTCGAAAGAACCAATCTCTCGCTCTACCAATCAGTAAGGGAATGTTTGGTATGACTGCCTACAATAGTGCAATCCAAATTTCACAATCATCTCAACAGCACCAAAATCCAAACCCATTGACCAATCAGCCAAAAAACCCGTACAACATTAATCGAAGGGTCACAAAATCATAGAAAATGCGGGTCACAAAACCACACCTAATCAAAACCCAAACCACCCCACCAACAAAAATTACAATCGCATCAAACAGGAATCAAGAAACCCTAATCGAAGTGGGGTGTGTAGTAGTTGTACGGGCAATAGGATTTGGAGAAGATGACGATCTTGTGGGAGGAGATGGCGTTCTTGATGAAGTCCACCTCCTCCGTGGATCCAACGGCTGATGTGGCTAGTAGTTCTGCGATGAGGATCGATGAGACGATGAAGCCGATGATGGGTTTCATCATCGATTTCTTCTCCATTTTTGGGTTGGTTTCTGTGGTTTGAGTCTATGATAGTAGTGGTACGATGGCAATGAGCAATGACCAACCAGTCCTTTTTGTTGGAGAGTGGCGAAAATCACAATTCACACGCACGCAGATGATCCTCGTTTCCTAGGTTTTGACTTTCGAGGGCATATGTGTCCTTTTCGATCCAACGGGTAATTGTACAGTACATCCTTCGTTTCGATGACTTTGGGCCAGTTTTTGGAGTATGTGTCAAGAAGTTAAAGCTGCTCATGTAATGAAGCCCATGAGAAAACACTCTGCTTCAACTGAAGCCCATGTCCTCTCTCTCTCTCTCCCCGTCGAACTTCCCCCCTTCTCAGTGTCAGACGCCTAGCACACAACGTGTTCGACGAAAGTCCCCAGCGAAAAATTCCCATTTCAGCACACTCCTCGCCCCTTTAAGCATCATCGGTCTTCAGGTATCATATCATCATATTCTAGTTTCTTCTCTCGAATTCAGATGAATTGATTTGATCTCGAAATCGTTTCTCTTTTTCGAGGATGCCCTTTAGGGATTATTTTGGTGTGTGTTTGTTGTCGATTGAATTCATGTGGTTTGATGATCTCTTCTCCACTTGGAAAAAGAGCGATACAGAGATTCGCAATGTGGAATTCAACAACAATGGCTGAAGTTCCTTCGCTGTCTCTCGGCAATAAGCAATTCAGGGACGAGGGGTTTTGGTAGTTGGACCAGTACTCTAGGGTTCTACAATGAGCAAGCATTTCGTTTTTAATCCGAACTCATGATTTCCAAGATGGATTGCCCATGATTCATAATGTAGCATTCGTATGGCGTGCCATCGATCATCTATTGTTGGAGTATGGACTTTCTTTCTGAGTTTGCAATTTACTGCTTGACGAATGCTTTACCTTTGAAATTGCAGGGTCTTGTCTATAGGTGGTGATCATCGGCGGCTCAGGTGCTCGTTGAAGATGCTCTGTTGGATCTCAGGTACAATTTCTTCACAGTGCAGCTCTGATTCACCAGTTTCAGGGTTTTGGATAGCCTAGACTTATATCTCCACTTGGCATCTCGCTTGCCATGCTTCGGGATGATGGTGCAAATCCTTTCCAAGGTTACTTGCGGTTTAAGCCTTTTTTCCCTCCTTATTTTGTGTTCGCTTCATTTTCATTGGTTGAACATGTCCGTTTTGTTAGGGCCTGCTTGGTAAAAAAATTTTGTTTCATGTTTTCTGTTTTCGTTTCACTAGCCGATGAAACAAAACTGTTTGTTACTGACTCTTGTTTTCCAAATGGATGAAACGGAATCAGAAAACAGAAATTCAAAAAAAAGTTTTTCAATTTCTGTTTCCGGTTTCATCTGAGTATAGTATTCAAGATTCTGCTTATAAATAATCATTTTATTTTGTAAAGTGATTTTGGTTACGATTATTGTTACTGATTTTGGTTTCCACAGTTTTGAATAGCAATACCAAACACTGCTTTTGGTTTTCACAGTTTTGATCAGCAATACCAAACAACCCGACTACATTCTAAAGAATCTGCTCGGTTTTGTTTCAGAGATTTAAAGGCTATTTCTTTCTGTGTATGATGATTTTTTAATTGCTTGCAACTATTGGTGCAGGGTTTGTCCTCCGACCCAAATCAAGAGCTTTTCTACTTAGAGGACTCTGTAGAGAATTCACATCCTTATATGGAGAGCCTCCGAAATCGGATGAGATTAGCAGTGGAGAAATTTCTAGAAGTATTCAGGCTCTGACACAAGATGTTGATGATGTCTGCCGGATCATAGAGGGTGGTGTTTGGGGTCCTTCCGTGGAAGCAGCTTTGTTCAATTCTAATACCAAGCCTCAACAGGACTTGGTAATCGCGGTTCTGAAGAGGCTTAAGGATGTTAAAACAGCGGTAAATTATTTTCGATGGGCGGAGAGGACAACGGACCAAGCGCATTGTCCAGAAGCTTACAATTCTCTTCTCATGGTCATGGCTAGGAGTAAAAGGTTTGATGGTCTAGAAGAGGTTTTGGAGGAAATGTCTGTTGCTGGGATTGGTCCATTTAACAAGACGTGTATCGATATTGTGGAGAGTTGTGTGAAATCTCGTAAGTTAAAAGAGGCAGTATACTTCATAAAAAGCATGAGGAAATTCAAGTTTCGGCCCGCCTTTTCAGCATATACAGTTCTAATAGGTGCTCTAGCTTCTGCCGATGAACCTGATCTTATGCTTAACCTTCTTCACCAGATGCAGGAGCTGGGTTATGAGGTTCACGTGCATTTATTTACTACTGTGGTTCGTGTTTTTGCTAGAGCAGGACGGGTTGACGATGCCCTTTCTCTGCTGGGTGAGATGAAGAGTAACTCATTGTATGCTGATGTCGTCCTGTACAATGTGTGCATTGACACGTTCGGCAAGCTGGGCAAGGTGGATATGGCCTGGAAATTCTTCCATGAGATGAAGTCCCATGGTCTTGTGGCGGACGAGGTCACTTACACCAGCATGATAGGGATTCTTTGTCGGGCCAAAAAGCTCAATGAAGCAGTTGAGCTGTTTGAGCAGATGGAAGCGAATCGTGCAGTCCCATGTGCTTACGCCTACAACACGATGATTATGGGCTATGGCTCAGTCGGAAAATTCGATGAGGCATATAAACTACTTGAAAGGCAAAAAGGAAGGGGTTGTATCCCGAATATTATTGCTTACAACTGCTTGCTTACTTGCCTTGGGAAGAAAGGGATGTTAGAAGAGGCTGAAAAGTTGTTCGAGGATATGAAGAAAGATGCAGCACCCAATATATTTACATACAACATCCTCATGGACTTGCGTTGCAGGTACAAACAAGTTGAGGCTGCTTTCGAGTTGAGGAATACCATGGAGAAAGCTGGTTTATTTCCTAATATCAATACAGTGAACATAATGATTGATCGTTTCGCCAAGGCTGGTAGCATTGATGAAGCTTGTTCCATATTCGAAGGAATGGATCATAAACTGTGTGCACCAGATGCCGTTACTTATTGTTCCCTCATAGATGGACTAGGCAGGCATAAAAGAGTTGATGATGCCTACAGGCTACTTGAAAAGATGTTGAATTCTGGTCTTAAACCGAATGCTGTGATCTACACATCTCTTATCAAGAATATCTTTGATGCTGGCAGGCCTCCAGATGGGCATAAGATTTACAGAGAAATGCTCCGCAGCGATTGCTTTCCTGATCTGACCCTTCTGAATACTTACATGGATTGCGTGTTTAAAGCTGGGGAAACGGAGAAAGGCAGAGCGTTATTCGAGGAAATCAAGGCTAAGGGATTGAAGCCGGATGTGAGAAGCTATTCAATATTGATCCACGGCCTAGTCAAAGCTGGTCTTGCACGTGAGACCTATCAGTTATATTATGCCATGAAGGAACAAGGCTGCATTCTGGATACACGTGCATATAACTCAGTTATTGATGGACTATGCAAGTCAGGCAAGGTGAACAAAGCCTATCAGTTGCTGGAGGAGATGAAGGCCAAAGGTTGCGATCCGACAGTAGTAACTTATGGTTCTGTGATCGATGGCCTTGCTAAAATCGATAGGCTTGATGAAGCTTACATGCTATTTGAAGAAGCAAAATCCGTTGGACTACAGATGAATGTTATCATATACAGCAGCCTCATTGATGGTTATGCAAAAGTTGGTAAGATTAATGAGGCATATCTGATCATGGAGGAAATGATGAAGAAGCGTTTGACACCTAATGTCTTCACTTGGAATTGCTTGCTTGATGGGCTGGTGAAGGCAGAGGAAGTCAATGAAGCCCTTGTCCTCTTCAAGTCTATGGCGAGCATGAATTGTGCTCCAAATGCCTACACTTACAGTATTCTCATAAACGGTCTTTGTCGGGCTAGGAAGTTCAACAAGGCCTTCATATTTTTGCAAGAGATGCAGAAGATAGGTTTAGTGCCTAATACAATTACTTATACCACCATGATAACAGGCCTAGCGAGAGCTGGCAACATCAATGAAGCTCATGGTCTTTTCGAGAAGTTCAAGGCAAAGGGCGGGGTGCTGGATTCAGCATGTTATAATGCTATGGTAGAGGGGCTAAGCATCGGGAACAGGGCTGGTGATGCATTCAAACTTTTCGAGGAAACAAGGCGCAAAGGATTTAATATTCACTCCAAGACATGCGTTGTTCTCTTAGATTCACTTCAGAGGGCCGAATGCCTTGAGCAGGCAGCAATTGTTGGCGCGGTTCTTAAGGAAACAGCGAAGGCCCAGCATGCTTCAAAATCTTGGTGATTGACGTACAATGCCGGGTCTGCTTTTCCTCAAGGGTGGTTTACAAGTTCATATTCGTTGATGTGGATACCTCTTGAACGGTGGCGTGCCAATGACATGGAAAAGCTCTGAAACTGGAGAAGATGACATAGGTCCGGCTGATTCGATTTCATAGAAAAGGCGTGGTGATTTTGTAAAGGCTTTTGCCTTTGGGCTGTGAAGTCTTTGTCCTCTTTGGAAGAGTTGGAGGATATTTCTGTCGACCTTATGAGAGATTTGATTGCAGCAGCCATGAAACTGCTGCATTTCTGGCTGATAATCAGGCAACCATACCGTTATAGTTCACGCCTTCACAGAGCACCAGGCTCCGGCAAGGATGATGGCATTACCAAGCGTTCTCATGCAATAGCACCCTTTTACTCGAAAGAATTTGAGGCAATGAAGACAATTACAAGATGCGGAGAAAGATGATGCAGCTCCTTCACTCTTCTGTAAACCCCTTGGTTATGTAGCACGTAACGTGCCATGTAAGTGTTCTATGACTATCTATACATGTTGCATGTTTGTTTTTCTCCGTTTGTGCGTCAACTCTACATCATCTGAAGCCTATGCATTACTGTGCTTTTTTGTCCCTTTGTTATTTATAGTGCATGGGCCACTGATTGCTCTCGATAATGATCTTCAGATGCCAATGGATCAATAATGTGTGATGGCCACTGATGGCGGATCGAGTTTGTAATAGTGGTTTTGGTGACGTCTTGGTGTTATAGGTTCCTGCTTTGATTAGCGCAGACTACCTTACACTTATCCTCAGAGTTTGAGCATTGTTTTTCAAGGGACTAATACTCGCGTGATGGTGAACTGGTTTTGAGAACAGGTTTTGCGGCTACGTGTTAATCGATCATGCCTAAGAAATGATGGGACTGTCGAAATATCAGCTCTCCATGATTTTTGATCAAGGCACCAAGAGGAGATTCTGTTTGTTATCTGCTTATAGTTATTCACTGCGATTATGGAAGGGGACTGTCAAAAGTACAAGCACCTCGTGATTTTTTTAATCAAGGCCCCTGGAGGGGATACGGTTCGTTATCCGCTTATGATCAATCACTGAAATAATGGACAAACATGAAGCCATCAGGGCAGCTTAGACTACCTTATCTCTGAACTGCTTTACGTGGTATTTGCCTTCTGACTCACTTTTTGTGTGGATTATAGTTTTAGATTTATTTGTTGACATGTACTATAAGGTTATGATTAAGGTTAGTTCTGCGGACAAGGCCTTTGGCAAAAATTCTAAGATTAGTCCTCTGGAATGGATTAGATGCTGAGCACTTGGCTTGTTTGATTAGTCTAACTCCCACGATATGTACACCTAGGTACTTTATTTCATAGAGTAGAATATGAGTAGTGATATGCTTTGGTCGTTGAGAGTAAACTAATCTGGATAATCATGTCTGTGTTACATGGTTCGTTCACAATAATTGGGACTTGTCTGCTTCGCCCAAGTCACACCATGGTTGAGGCAGACAAATTTCATAGGGAGAAAAAATAGGAAAAAAGATTGATGGAGACATGCAGATAGACAGACTTTGGGGGCGGGAGGGGCACACGTGTGAGAGTGACGGCCATGCTAAGGAGCCACAACCCGACTAATCGATCCTGGTTAAGATTAATCGACATGACCCATGAACTACTATCTGATTGCATAATGTGGCCAACCTGCCCAAGTATTCATCTGTAGATCCCCAAGTGCATCAGTGAACTTTCTACGTGGTTTAGAGGCGTAGCAAGGACATACCAAACCAAGTCAAATTTGATTGGTTGTTCGAGTCACATTAGGTTTTTAGGATTGAACACTTTATTTGTATTTGGGTTCTAGAATTTAGTTCTCTCTTTTGGAGTAAAGCCATCCAGGATGGAAGAAAGTTGTCTGGTGTCTTGAAGAGTACCAGCAGTCGACAGGAATAGGCTACTACTATCAATGAGCGAAGCCATCAATGGATATGAAGTTTTTCAAATAGTGATGGATATTATTTTGTAGTGATATTATTCTTTTCATTAGATAAAGTATGACACATTATTAAAAATAAATGATTCATATAAATTATAATATTTTTTAAAATATCATATTTTGATGGTGTAATAAAGGTAATTAAAATCATTTTTTCACTTTTTTTACTTAAAAAAATGATCAATTAATTTTTATTAGGTAGAAAGTCACTGTTCAAATTTCAAAAAAATCCATATCAAAATTATCCACGGCTCCTTCAATAAATACATCTCAAAAAAACCCTAAATTTCTCCACACTCCTCGTCTCTCGCATCTCTCTCGTTGCTGTCGTCCTCTCCATCTCCGTACTCCTCCTCATCTCCTATCTCACTCGTCGTCGTCGTCGTCTGGACATGGTTTCAAAGAGGATGGGATTGGATTCATGCGAGTAAGGGTGAAGATGGTTTTCTTGGGTTCGGGCAAGGTGATGATCGGGACTGGGTTGCAGGTTTTGGGTGATGGTGGGGTGAAGTCGTTTTGGGTGGGAATTGGTTGCTCTTGCTCGAGGTCTTCGGGTTCGTTTTCGATGATGGGTGATGGTGGGTTGGAGTCATCGGCTGTCGGGGTTTGTTTGATAAAGGAATACAATGAGATATAGCTGCAATTCCAATGAAGACGTACTTCAATTTTGACTATTCCGATGAACTGTAATTCTGACGTAGTGTGTTGATTGGTGGTGCGAGAAAGTTGTACGCCTATGTAATTTTTATTGTATCCTGAATATAAGAATTACCACGGTGTATGTCATCGGATTATTTGAGTGGTACTCATGTATAGAATTGTTGTATCTCAAATAATGAACATATGTGTTTTGGGAAGATGAAAAGAAAATTGCCATCAGTTTTTAAGAAGGAAAGAAAAAAATGAAAGTTTCAAGGAAAGACGAAAATGACAGTTACAAGATGTGTGAAAGGATAAAATCGATCAAAAGACAATAAAATTCAAAAAGGTGCACCTCCACGTAGAAAAAAATGAAAAAGATATGCGTTGTGAGTGAAATAGATTGAACACGTAATCTTATAATTAATTATCTCTATTTTATATCATATTATTTTTTCTCCTTATTCATTTGTAATTTTTTTTTATTTCTACTTCTAAGGATATAAATATAAAACCCTTTAAAATCAATATTTTTATTAATAATTATATCAAGTCAATATATTGTAATTTAATTGAGACGAAAAAAATATATTGAAGGGTAGACACATGCATGTTGTTGTTAATCTGATAATTATATATCAGGCTTGTTTACCTGGCAAGATAGGAACGTAGAAACCTGGAAGCTTCAGTGTAAACAATGGATCCTGTGTGTGGTTAGTTTTCAGCTGGGCTGGCTGGCACATAATACCAGGATCCGATCCATGCACACCTTTCCACACACAGGATAGTATTGGCTAACCCAAGTGGATTTTTTTAAAAATGACGGTGGTGCAGAGAAACGAAAGGAAAACCAATCGGCTGACTCCCACATTTGGCCAGCCAGGTGGCGCCAGCTGTTCTCGATTGATAAGTTCGAAACTGAACCTCACACGGACCCACCTTGACCACCCCCTATCGCACCGCGTGTCATCCCAATCTTCTTTCAGAATTTCTACTAATTTTACAGTTTTTACTTCGTACTTTACTTTCTACTCTTTGTTAAGTTCCCGTCTATGTTTGTTTATGTTTGAGATGAGATTGTGGTATAGACGTTACGTAGAATCTGAAAAATGGTTTATGAGGAAAGGGTTACGACTACCATTGATTGGCTTTTGAGGTTGTATCCGACTACTACAATAGTTCTTTAAACTGATTTGAGTAAGCAAGATGTTACTAGTATTTGGAGCTGTGGAACTAAAGCATCTTTCTTCATAGTCATAGTTTTTTTTTAGTGTTATCATGTATACATTAATTGTATTCTAATGGTGGTTTGACCGCCCTTTTGGTCTTTAAATTAGACGAGCATATTAGCTGGCTTGAAGCTGTGCTTTTCCTCTTCATAAATATTGTTAAATTATTGGTAGAAAAAGAACCAGTCGGCTTGCACCTAATTGATGAAAAATATCCAATCGCACGCGTTGCATTGGCATTGCAATTATGCATATGATAGATCTCAGCATATACCGTATGCTATCTTTCCCACCAACTTCGTTTTCGCTTTGTCAGCAACCTTCCTCACAAACTCTTTATGCACATCCTTTCTCAACTCTAGCTTGACCCATATGATCTCACATATTATATCACGCGTATTGGCTCCTTTGGTGCTATCTATATGAAGCCCCTCATTCATATCTTCTCATTCCATGCACTTCAAGCACATCTTCTCCTCTCTATCTAATTGACCATCAACATACTACACCAATTAAGTCAATATGGGTTCTCTTGCAATGTCTCTCGTTATGGTGCTTTCGATGTTCTTGCTTCAGACGGCCTTTGCGGGCAACTTTTATCAGGATTTCGGTAACATATGGGGTGGCAACCGTGCTAAGATCATGAACAATGGCCAACTCATGACCTTGTCCTTGGATCAGGCCTCCGGTTCTGGATTCCAATCCAAGACTCAGTACATGTACGGCAGATTCGACATGCAGATGAAGCTCGTGCCCGGTGACTCTGCAGGAACCGTAACGACTTGCTATGTAAGTATATACCTTTGTTATGTGACATTATCAAATGCGTATGCAGTAAACTTATATCATGTGATAAATGGTATCGGGCTTGTGATCGCTGATGTGAATATTGGTATTGTGATTGGCAGATGTCGTCACTGGGGAGCGGATCAACGCATTATGAGATCGACATGGAGTTTCTTGGCAACTCTACTGGCCAACCCTATCTGCTCCACACGAACATCTTCACGCAGGGCCAAGGAAACAGGGAGCAGCAGTTCTACCTCTGGTTTGACCCAACTCAGGGCTTCCACACCTACTCCATCCTCTGGAATCCTCATAGCATCATGTAATCATCCATCTCATTCCCTCCCTTACTGATTGTTACTCTGGTTAAACATTTGCGTGCAATTATCTTAGGAAAATAGCTAAATTGGTTCCAGTTTCAAAAATTTTGTGTCATATGCATAGGTAACTACTGTTATATCAAACGCTCTGCAATGACAATGATCCATAGCAGTTTGTTAATTTGCTTGTGCTAATGGTTTCAGATTCTCTGTGGATGGGAAACCAATAAGGCAGTTCAAGAACTTGGAATCGAACGGGATCCCTTACGTGAATGGCCAACCCATGTGGCTGTTTGCAAGTCTATGGGACGCAGAGGACTGGGCTACCAGAGGTGGTCTGGTGAAGACGGACTGGAGCCAAGCTCCCTTCACCGCTGCATACAGCAACTTCAACTCCCAGGCTTGTGTTTGGCCCGGCACTTGCTCGTCTACTACCAGCACTGGCGGCAGCAGCTGGTTCAACCAGGAACTGGACGTGAGCGGGCAACAGCTGATCAAATGGGCTCAATCGCGCTACATGGTATACAACTACTGCACGGATCACAAGCGATTTCCTCAAGGAGTTCCTCCAGAATGTGCCTTCAACTAGCTTTTCTACCCCGACAACAAGCATCAGATTCGTCACTCCATATTGGAAAAAGTTTCTCAGTACATATGTTTTTGTGATATGTCTATAGTATCGCTGGTTCAGTTTGTTGTTATCATTTGTTAATTCGTTGATTAATGTTGGTTAGTCCTGTATGATTAATAAATACTTCGTACATGGATGTTGAAAATCTTGTACTGCAGTACTAACTCTTATGCTATCATCTTTTACACGCCAAAAAAAATCACACTAACATCACCTAATTCAAATTCGGACAACTCTTAGACCAAGATAATTTCTTAATTGAACCTTATTTGGCAATGGACTTACGAACACGTAAGGTTGTTTATGGTTAAGAACTTTAAATGAAAACAAAGTTTGAATAGAAATCCAGTGGGTCTTTCTAGCTAGATACATGCGTGGTTCTTCTTCTCTAAATGGCGGCTAGTTCAGGACTGGGTCAATGGTGAATTTCAGTGGGTCCCAAACATTGACTACTTCTGCTGAAAGATTTCAGATTAAGCAAAGTTTTGACAAACCACAAAAAGTCTTACTGTCATATAATGAAAAAGGAAAAAAAAAACGTATCAAGAAATTTGGAAGACAATTTCAACCTCTGCATGACCGATCTGGATTGTCTGCTGTCGAGAAACTCGTTGGTGTCTTCTGTCTAACAATCCAATGGTGTCAATTGCACCATTAAGGGAAAAAAAAAAAACAATTTTTACCCATGATTTTTTGGAACCATAGGATCTTCCCTGTGGTTGGACAGCCACAGCAGGGATCCTGACCCCGTCACGAGGACTTCTAGTGCTTGTGTGTTACAGTGATTGTGACAGTACTTGGTGTTAAATTCAAGTTCTTGGTGTTGAAATCACCAAAACGTCATCAGGTAAGGAGAGGTAATGGCTTTACGTTCGGAAGTTGCGCAGGTTTATCTGGAGAGGCATGAAAGGATGTTCTGACGAGACCATGGTAGAGCAACACCGCGAACAAATTCTTAAAAGTTTAGGAAGCTGACCTGAGGGAGTTAGCTCCTCTGTTGCCTTGTTCAATTCTTACACTTCTTATTCACGTAACTGAACCCATATAAGCTCAGACATATTAAACAACAAGGAGCGTTAAAAAGGATACAACTAGAAACAAAATCAACAAGAAAGTTCTTATAAAACTAGGTGAAGGATGGTGGGGGATATCAGATTAGCAAGGGATTGATGGCAACATTGGTACCAAAGCCTTAGCTCCATCGAGAGATCGGACTGACTAACCAAACACATTAATTGCAGTTGGACGAGAAAGAGGACCCCTGTTGGTACACCCACGACTGATAAACCCTGTTACTTTTCTCTATTCAAACATATATAGATGACCCTGTCTGAAAAGCCTATAGCTCAATATATATATATATATATATATAGCTTGATCATAATGTCATAATTAATACTACTAGCTCCTACACATGTGTACAGCAAAGCCCATACTGGACCGAGAAAATAACCAACAAAAAAAACTTTAAAAATACAATTGAAGATTAAACAGAGGAAAACAGAGCTGAAAAGAGCAGCTTTATATTCAAATCATAGTGAAATCATTCAATTCGATTTGTTTCTTTTTCTTCTCGTTCATCCTTTTCTGTTGGGTGAAAATGACATTTCTTTGAACCTCTTTGCAGCTTACAACAATACTGCTAAGAATAGCATAACGGGAAATTACAGCAAACTGCAAAAGGAACCAAGGAAGAATGACAGCACAGTGTGATGTCTCATTCTAAATACTCCATGATGACCCTGTCAGCTTATACTAAACTGCGGTACCCATAAAGGGAAAGCCACAAGAGTGAAAAAAGAACAATGAAAGAATTGTAGGGCAATCCAGCAGTATTGAATTCTTTGTCTACCTACCAGGGCATTACATTCCATGGCAAAATTCAAACTCAATACAGTTTCCCACATTCTTGTCTACAATTCTGTTAGTATCTCTTTTTCAATGCTCTTTTCTGACAATGATATGGAGAAATAATTCATCACATCTTCCTCGATGTAAAAAAATAAAATAAAAAATTCATCACATCTTCCATAATTTCCATTCTGACTCTACTTTGAGGATGACATACAGACATGGAATATATGAACCATACATTGTCTTCAAATTATACTATCAGAAAACCCAACCAGTTCTCTCCATCACTTCAGTACTCCAAATCTAATACCTTGGCTATTATGCTCGAAGCATAACTGTAATTCTACTTAATGGTTCTACAAGTCACACCATAACCTTTGGTTCTCGCCCTTAGAGGTAGCTTAGGGTTTTGGATTTTAGAATCGTATTTTCTAAAATAGTAGGAAATGTTTTATTTAAAAAATAGCTTAGGTTGTTTTATTTCAAAATCAAATCATATCTCAATTCGATGTGTCGATGTGAGACACAGACACATAAAGATATTGCAAAGTGCGATAGGTAAGGACGACAAACCTTACTTCTCCAATCAACCTTTTAAGTTTGTAGGGCTTTGATTTTATAAGTCGCAAAAAGAAAAAGAAAAAAGAAGAAGGATTATCCATATAAACTTTTGATGTAGTAGTAGTATATTTATACTATATCAGGAAAATGTATAGAGCACTTACATAATACGCCACGGCACAAGATTCGTCCATAGAGAAAGGGAGAACCTGGATGGCCTCGATATTCCACATTCCACGACGCTTACATATCAACCACTTGCTCTTCAGCCTTCACCCATCTAATTAATCAACATACACATATTCCACACATCTGATAGTTATACCAAATTTCTCATTCACAAGGATTGGTTATAAAAATAATGGAGCGTTAAGCAAACTTCCAAAATACAAATCATCAATAACCAATATATGCATAATCATCTGTCATAACACACAAAACAGAGGGGAAAGCCAAAAGAGAAAGAACTAATTGGGCATAATCCCAATAATCATCCATCTAGCATTACAGAAGTATATTCATATTCTTTCAGCTTCAGCGTTCCCCCTTGTTTCTGCTACACTTTAGTTGTGCAAAGGATTCGGTCCCGTGGGAATGATCCGTTTATTCTCATCAGAAAATTCCGTGACATTCAAGTAGGTGGCATTGGGCGCTGAACGGTTCCCCAACTCCAAATCATTCATTCTCGTCTCGCCACCCCCATCAGCTTTAAGAAACTCACTCGTCGAGTTCTCAACCAAGATACGTCTTGCACTAGCAACAGAACAACCTTCAGTCCTGAACACGACGACCAAAAGCAAAACCACAACCAAGAATCTCATCTCGGACGACACTCCACAGACGGACCGGATCACATTCACATTCGCCGTGATACCAAGACTTCTGTAAGATTTTTGTAAGACGGGGAAGATTTTTGTAATGAGCAAATAAGAGATAGAAAGAAACACAGGATGAGGCAAAATGGGTTCACAGTGTTAACAATAGGGAATGAGAAGGGCATGAAGTGGGGGCCTGAGTTTTCATGTATTGGTATGTGAATGCTGAGTTTGCTTCCTAGGAATGAGATTTATACAAATTGAGAGAGAAAACTCGAAGGGAATGAAGAGAATGAGAGAGGAGAAAAAAAAGGAAACATCAACATCTAACACTGCATTGTATTGTTTTGTATGGGTGGTCTGTTCTGTTTGATATCTGCCTCCTATGCTCTGCAGATTTCACCAAACCACATTCACATTGATTGTGTTTGATCGATTCCATTAGGAATTTAATGCACAAGATTGGATTAGTACTAAAATAATGCATGCAGGAATAGAATTGGAAGAATGAAGGAATTAGCCCCAAAAGGACATTGTAAGATGCTATTGATTTTTTGTTCTGATTTTCGGACAAAATCACGAAAAACATGCCTAACAGGTAACGTTGTATCGTATTTTGTCCAATAAGACAAACAAATGATTAGAATTGAAACCCGTGCAATGTCGAACTGTTTTGTGATGATAAGCTCGACGGTTAATATTGATTTAAATGATTCTCCTGGTTTGCAAGCTATTGGCTTGACCAATGGGTCTTTTTTTGAGAATACCCTCCTAAAGAAAAGATTAGAAATGAAAGCAAGAAGACTGACGGAAGTGACGAGGAGTAGAGGCTTGACTAGGACCGAATATGGCAAAACCTGTAGCAGAGTCGAACACAATAGCTAGCGCATTGTGATTATTTACAATGGGTGATGACTAAGCATAACAAATTGAAATATCAGGAAACTTATATTCAACATTGTGGTTCGGCAAGGAAGCTACTAACCAGAGGAGAAGAAGATGCAACTCACAAGACTATTGCTGACCCTATAGGATGATGAAAATAGAGAACGCGCGAGAAAGTTAAAAATGATATAAAGGACAATGGCTTTATAAGGTCATTAGGCCAAACATATTGTATGGTTATCAAAGCTTTGTTTGATAACTCAGGATCGTATGGTCGCAATTTATGGTGTTCAAAACGGGATTTGAGAGAGAAAGACATACATAATTGTTCTCATAATCCATATTAATGAACACGATTATTATTGATACAGAAGTTCAATGATCAAGGTAACGGGGATTCAGATCTCCTGAGACGATTAGGTTACAATCTGTATATTGATCTCGTCAACTCCACTTTCTGTACTTAACGGGATTTCATGAGTTGTTATTGTTTTCTTTGTTACTATTTTCCTCACAAAACTCTTTACCGGTTTACCCCAAATCCTGATCATGATAAGGATACTTTCACAATATGGTTTTCCAGAGAAAGCCAGATCGAGAATATTCCGTGATTGTTTTAGGAAACAACAACAAAATTGAATTGAAGCTTAAGAGAATCAATGAGTTGAGTGAGAGAGAGAAAAATAAACATAACCTCAACGAAACTTGATTTTAATCACATCACTGGGTACAGTCTCCTCCGCTCGAGCGCCTAGAGCATCCACAACGTAATCACAACTCTTCCTTTAAACCTCTAAAATCTCCTGAAATAGAGGGAGTTTCTTTTTTTTCTTTTTTAGGTCACAAGGATGTTGAAAAAAAGTCACCACAAATTGAGAAACTTTAATTTAAACTCCTATAGAGCAGTTCCGTGACCAGACTCTCATTAAAAGATCGTATTTTTCTTTTTCACTTTCTTCAGCAAATTTTACTCTCTCAAGTCAAACTTCATTCCCTTATTTAGAACCGTTTGATGAGAAAACACAAGGATGGAATTACACCATTGTGAGACGCCCTCTCACTCAAATTATCAAACTACAATCTCATTTTTTAGATAGCTTCATCAGTGGAGAATTCATTTTAAAAATATTTGATGAATATTACATATCAATAGATCTCCGTAGAACATCCATTTCTTCGTATCATTATACAAAATGGTTTAGTCGAATCATTTAAAAAAGAATCCAATTGATTGTTAGATCTCTATTCATGAAAACAAAATTAGATATCCCGAAGAACATATGATATTACATACTGTAAATCTTATTCTCATTAAGTTAACAACTTATCACAATTTCTTTCCATTACATTTTGTTAAAGATCAAGAATCAAATATATCTCATCTAAAAATTTTTAGGTGTACTATATATGTTTATATTATACCACCACACCATACCAAAATCTGTCAAAAAAAAAACACTTAAATTTATGTGTTTTTTCACTGTATGTTTTGCAAATTTTTATTTTGATGAAACAATTTTCTACTTTGGTCAAACACAATGTTTTACCTAAACCAAGAGCTACTTCGGGCCGCGTTGGGTTTACTGGACCGGGCTGCAATCAGGCCGGGTCGTCGTCTGGGCCAGTCCCCGGCCTGTTGTCGGGCCGAGTTTGCAAACGGCGTGGGGGTTAGCCGAAATCCACTTGCCGTGGCCGGGGAAGACATCACATGGGCCGGGAGACGCCGTTGGTTGACGGGTCGTGGCCGGAAAAGGTGAATGGTGGTGGTTAGTGGTTTGAGTGGTGGCGGGTCGTATGGGTAGATTAGGGCCTCGTCCGGGCTCGTTGGTGGTCGGGGTCGACTCGCCTGGGCTGGAAGACGTCGCCGGATATCTCTGGCGGCGTGCGGCAGCGGTGCGCCATGGTGGTGGTTCGATGTGGTGGTGTGCGGGATCGGGAGAGAGTGGTCGATCCGGGTCGTATCTGGGTTGGCCGGCGTGGGGTGGCAATGTGGCGACGGAGATGGCGATGTCTGATGGCGCGCGGTGGTGGGATGGTTGGCGGTGGTGTTTGGGAGTGATGGTGCTTTTGTTGAGGTGTGCGGGTTTGGTGGAGGAGGAAGAAATGGTGAGGAGGGAGTGGATGTGATGATAAGGAACGGGTATAATTCATTTTTTAAAATATCTTATTGTTTGTATTTATTTATTATTTTTTGTATAATTTATTTTTTTGATAATTAATTAAGTAGATATAATTATTTTAAATGTTTTATAATAAGATTTTTAAATTTAAATCTTTA
Source organism: Drosera capensis (assembly GCA_001925005.1). Taxonomy (NCBI): domain Eukaryota; kingdom Viridiplantae; phylum Streptophyta; class Magnoliopsida; order Caryophyllales; family Droseraceae; genus Drosera; species Drosera capensis. The sequence goes on from LIEC01000594.1 coordinate 34,440, forward strand.
ATTTTAATGCATAAATATTTTAACATATAACACTCATCGGTCATAAATTTTATTCATGTTTTTATTATATTCATAATTATAAAATTTCTTTTGAGATATTACAAATACAATGCCAGAAATTGGAAATTTAATGAGATGGAGTATACATTTACTCTTTTTCTCTTTTTGATAAGGATGATACGGAGTACTATTAATCCTGATAGTCTTGCTATTTGATTTTCGTAACCTTTTTCCATAATGACCACATAAAGACCGATGACATGTAACTAGTCAAAAAGGGAATGTACAAAATCTTCCACATCCTTGTACGGTACATTTATAAATCCTGATCCACAACGACAAAACTACTATACACACACGTCACAACAACATATGCATATGTACTATTCGAGAGACGCTTCCCTAGTTGAAGGCACATTCTGGAGGAACTCCCTGAGGAAATCGCTTGTGATCTGTGCAGTAGTTGTAAACCATGTAGCGGGATTGAGCCCATTTGATCAGCTGTTGCCCGGTCACGTCCAGTTCCTGGTTGAACCAGCTGCTGCCACCAGCGCTGCTCGTGGAGGAGCAAGAGCCGGGCCAAGCACAAGCCTGGGAGTTGAAGTTGCGGTAACCGGCAGTGAAGGGGGCTTGGCTCCAGTCCGTCTTCACCAGACCTCCCCTGGTCGCCCAGTCCTCCGCGTCCCACAGACTTGCGAATAGCCACATAGGTTGGCCCTTCACGTAAGGGATCCCGTTCGACTCGAGGTTTTTGAATTGCCTTATTGGTCTCCCATCAACTGAAAATCTGGAAACATATAACCAGCAAATTTAACAAACTATAGCAGAACATTTGGTATAACAGTTGCATGTCTCTATTTCACGAACATTTTGAAAATTGGAACCGATTTTGCTATATTCCTAAGCCAATTGAATGCACCAGAGTAACAATCATAAAGGGAGGGAATGAGATGTGTTACATGATGCTATGTGGATTCCAGAGGATGGAGTAGGTGTGAAAGTCTTGGGTTGGGTCGAACCAGAGGTAGAACTGTTGCTCCCTGTTTCCTTGCCCCTGCGTGAAGATGTTCGTATGGAGCAGATAAGGCTGCCCGGTCGAGTTGCCAAGAAACTCCATGTCGATCTCATAATGCGTTGATCCGCTCCCCAATGATGACATCTGCCAATCAAAATTCACATCAGTATCCATAGCCATGTTGCAGATACCACAATACCATTTCACAAGAAATAAGTATATGAAATTTATGAATATGATAATGTCACATAACCAAAGTTTACTTACATAGCAAGTAGTGACGGTTCCTGCAGAGTTTCCCGGCACGAGCTTCATCTGCATGTCGAACTTGCCATACGCGTACTGTGTCTTGGACTGGAACCCTGAACCGGAGGCCTTATCCAAGGACAAGGTCATGAGTTGGCCTCCATTCATAATCTTAGCACGATCACCACCCCATATGTTACCGAAATCCTGATAGAAGTTGCCGGCCAAGGCCGTCTGTATCAAGAACATCGAAAGCGCCACAACAAGAGACATTGCAAGAGAACCCATATCAACTTAATTCGTATGGTATGCTGAAGGTTAATTAGATGGAGAGGAGAAGATACACTTGAAGTGCGTGGAATGAAAGGAGATGAAAAAGGGGGCTTTATATAGATAGCACCAAAAGCAACCAATACGTGTGATGTAATATGTGATATCATATGGGTCAAGCTGGAGTTGAAGAAGAATGTGAATGAGTATGTGGGGAAGGTTGCTGTCGAAGTGCAAGGGAAATTGGTGGGAAAGATAGCAGTGGCTATAGAATGATCAATCATTTGCCATGCACCTCCAGTACACGCGTGTGAAAAATTATTTTTCAGCAATTGATGTTGACTTGGTTTTTTAAATTTATCAAATAGCAAAACAGAATATTAGATGCAAAAATTAAGTGTGTGGGTTGGCAAATGGTTCAAGCCAGCTAATCCTAGTCTTCAAATTTCAAAGACCACTTAAGTGTCAGAACACCATTGGAATATAATACTAGTACTATCATATAGCAAAAAAACAAAGATGAAGAACAATCTTTTTTCTAATCCAATACTCTCCGTTCCGAAACATTTTTAAAGTTTGTTACGTTTGTTAGTTGCCACAATCTAACATGTATTTTGAGGACATATTTTTTTTTAATAAACTTTACACTAAAGTTTAATTTTTGAACATTCGACCAAGAACATAAATTATCACAACATACTGCATAACAAAAATAAAATAAAATAATGTTTCATCGTTTGAGTTAAAGCAATAATAATATTTTCTTTGTTACACAAAGAATACAACATATAAATATTTATATTATTTCCATCGTTTCATTATAACTACAACGTTTACTCAAATTTAGATTTTTCTCATTTCATCCTCAATTCCAATTCTCAACCATATAATTTTTCTCTCATCATCTTTTTTAATTCATAACCATATAATATTTTCTAAAAATAAAAAAGTCATAAACAATTTGAAAAAAACCAAAATGACAAAACGATGCAATTATTTTGAGATGAAGATAATATTCTATACACATGAATATAAATCTTATTTACATATCAAATCACGTCTGATTATCCCACGACATATATTAGATTGAAATACGTAACTCATACAATCATAACAAATTTATAAAAAAAAATATTTAATCATTATTATATATATAATAAATTTTATATTGATACGTATGTCATTATGGGTTCTTTTGTGACAGGGAGTATATTGATACGTAATGTACGTTGAAAGAAGATTAGGATGACACGCGGGTGTATGAAAGTGACTGACTAAAAGTGCCAAGGGACTCTAACTATTGGTTTTCTTCTTCCTCTGAAACACCTTTTCTAAAGTCCAATTGAGTTGGCCAACGCTCACTCTAAGTCTACTGTGTCTCGCTGCAAATGTGCAAAACGCCAGAAAGCCAGAAAGTTATCCAGTGAAGTTTCCAAGTCTCTACGCCGATATTATAATATCCATTCCTATGCTCAAGTTCAAACTCGAACCCAACAAGATCACACTAACTAATTTTGTCGATCTTTATCATTATAAATATATATTATAAACATAGGGATTTAGTTCATCCTCAACATGTTATTTTATTTTTTGATTAATAGCTATATGCATATGTTTATATTCTATTGTTTTAAATATATCAACTTTTTATTGATTTCTACATAATTATTAAAAGAGTCATTATTACTAAACATATTACGGGTTTCAATCACATCATTAACAACCATCATCGATTTGCTTTAACATCGAATACAATGCTATTGTAATAAATCTACATGTTAAAGGAGTAAAATCAAACAAAGATAAAAAATGAAAGTCTATAATAATAAGTGAACTCAAAATACATTATATATCATCTGAAATGTAAGGATTACATCGGTGTAGGTCTAGTGCATGTAATTAGGATAACCTAGTCTTAGATAACACGATTAAAGGGAAAACACTTTCTTCCGATCTGGGTGTTTTTGGCCCTTCACTTTATACTTGCAGCTCTTGCTTAAACGCCTAATAGAAAGCCTCATTCTCTGGATTCGATTGATGCCTTGAGCACCAGGACTAAGGTTCTCCAGGGAAAGAAAAAAACCATCAACTTTCTATTAGACCCCAACGCTTTTATCAAACAAGGGAAACTTTCAAGGTATCAGAGATGGTAGGATATCAAGGTTCCAAAACAAATAAGAAAACCAAGCTATCCAGTAAGCCCATAGGGGACGCTCTAAAAACCCGAAGTTTTAGATCTCGACGAGCAAACAGCAACCATATCAGCAAAACCTACGAGTAAGTTCGCCTTTTCCTTTGTAAACTGTCATTTACCCCTAACTACAATATATGGCTAATAGTACTAACATAGCTCCCGAGCTACGACCTCCTCCTCTGAACTCTCTACTTGCTAAAGCTCGACCAAGAAATCAATTCGACTTGATATGCGAACTACTGTCAGGCATTCACAAGTTCAAATAATTGAATCACCTAATGATTAGATGATATTTGGCCACATAGAACGATCACTGATGCTTGTTCAGTTGTTCTTGCTCATGGATGGACTCGGATTGGGAACGACTCATATACTATTAGTGGCCCTTGTCACTCCCATCCGTGTGCCCGTACAAACCATAGAGATATGTAAAATGACCCTCAATGATTATGAAAATAACATCTTTGGCAACGTAATGCAATTATATGCGTTAGCTCAGGGGTCATGCCGATTCTTTCTTTGGGACCCTTCCTATTAAAAGACGGTGTCTCATCCGTGTGCCCCTCCTCACCCATATACATATCTGCATGCATCTATCTATATATTTGAAGGGGTCAAAACATATAAAAATTTATCTATTTTGGCATTAATAGACTCATCATAAGAACAATTTCGCTGAAGCAGACGAGTCTCAATAATTGAGAGAGATGTAAATGAGAACTGATTATTAGGCAGATGATTAGTGGCGCAACCACTGCAGTATATCTCATACCCATAATCATTAATCTTCTATATGCAAAGTAGATAAGGGTATATTTCATGAGAATACTACATTAACAAAGAAAATCGATAGTGACTTCACACGACCTTATCTGGATACCCATACCTTAATCATGATCTTGAACATATAAACAATACAACAAAGACACTAGTCCACACAAAAGCATTCGGAAGATAAAACCAAAGCTTAAATTTAGGAGATTTGTTCAGCTTACTTGAGGAGTTTGGTTTTGTTCATGATCTCAAACGATTTTGCGGAGATATCTTGAATGTAATCTCCCGTAGACACCTCGAACAAGAACGACGAATAGCTGATACTTCCACAGTCCTGTTACATCGGCAATATTAAGCTACAGCTGTAAAACGAAATACTGTAGTCAACAAAACCAGTCCAGATCAAGAGGGTATTTTGTCAATTCAAATACAGCAAGTGTAAGGTATGATGTGATGATCAAAGTAGCAATCTACTTTGATCACTACCAGCAGATTATCAGAAACCATACAAATACACATATAAAGATCAGGGACGGCATAAAAGCTCAAAATTGAAGGTCCAGTGAATTGAGACCAGTCGAAAGAAAACACCCAGACTACGCACATCACATATATAACTGATCGGAATAAAAGATGTTCTATCATCGAGACATTGACACACACATTTTAAAGGAAAAGCATGAAGGACGGAAATCTGAAATCATGGAACGGGACTGACTGCCATGGCAAATGTAAGTAAAGAAAACTCAAAGCAATGGTTTGAATACATCCATGTTCCTAACTTCTAGTTCACATAAGTAAACGTTAAATCCCAAAATAACCTTCTGAGTATCCACGAAATCTATTAGGAACCATTAAAAGACATGCACAGAAACAATGCGCTCTATATATAACGGATGGTCCATGGTAACTCAGTTCCCTCATGTAACTATTACTTTAAATAACTCATGGCAGCAACTGCACCAATCATAAGGAAAGGAGCTTTGCTACTATAAGCAAGCAAAACTTACTGCATTCGTATGAATATGTGTCCTATGGGGATTCGTTAACCGGAAAGAACCCCCTATAAGATCCTTATACATAAGTTCTTCCACCTCAATGGATAACAGGAAATCATTTCATAAAAAAATGGAAGATAACTAAAAGAATTACCCATATCTAAGCAGGTAGGAAATATCATTTCTGCTATCCTGGTTTGGCTCTTCACAAGCTCTAGCGGCAAGTTCATACAATGAGGAGTATCAGATACTAAGTCGCATCATTAGCATCTGTTTCAACAGTACATATGTGAACCCAGTAGGACAGATGTGAACCCATCAAGAACAGAAGTTACATCTAAACCTCTGCCAGTTAAATACTTAAACAGACATGTTTTATCATGTCTAGGGATACTCTAATCCCACACTTTAGTTTAATGTGTCTTTTCAGTTACTATCAAGATTAGTTCCCACATCTACGAGTATTAAGAACCATAGTTAACAAGCTTATAGCTGTTGTTGAATAGTTTCAACCAATAAACAACCTTCACTACGAATTTTGAGTAGCAATCTAGTAATAAGTATAATAGCAAAAACAACCGCAATCCTTGATTACTCGGAGTAGACTAAAAGTTATCGAGTCTATTCCCAATAAACTACACCAGAAAAAATAAGCAAAACAATATAGTCGACCAGACCTGATTCAACCATCAGAACTCTTCAGTGATGTTAAAATCGACATGTATCGCTTGAAAAAGTCCCACAATCCATTAGCTCATAGATGTCTTCCCTATATATGCCAAGTCTTTTGGTAAGCTAAACCAGCAATGAACTGCAGTCTTTTTCTCAGAAATTAAAATTAAAATTAAAATAGAGTTAGCGTTCCCCAATTTAGTAACAATCTGCGCTTGACTTGATTGTTCTCCTGCATTCAATCCTCACAAATAAGTTTTGTTTCTAAGACGAACAGCCTATGACCAAATAGGGTGAAATGACACACAAAAACCATTGAATACATAGGTTCAACGTTGTTAGCTCACCATACAGGGCAGAACAGAACAGGCCTTTGCTTGACAGGAATTGATGCAACCCAATTGACTTAAGCAAAACCCATTGTCAGCACGCCTCATTGTATCATAAAAATAAGAAGCAGGTCTCGATGACCATCATAATGGTTTATAGCTCAGATGAGTACTGCTAGCTTTTGATATCTGTCATGACTTCACCCCTCCTACCAGACTCAACTCGATAGTATATAGCGATGATAGCACATTACTGCCTTGGTGTTTCATCACCTGAAATCGTCCAAAAGAGCGATAGCTATCGATAATTACCAAATCATAGGAAACCAGGCGATCCTTCATATTGCTAAACCCGTCCAAAGCAAATCCTGATTTCCCCTCAACATAGCGAGTCTACTACTCAAAACCAGCTCATTGATAATATGAATTTAAAGAAAGATAGGATTCAAACTTACCTGTTTACTCACTGACTAAAGCCATGTATACAGGGACTTTAGGAACCGTCCACAATTGTCTCCAACTCCTAAAACCAAATCCCTTAAAACACAGAGGGAAATATGCAGAAAGGACTAGCTAAAATAAAGATACAAGATAATAGACTAGCCAATATATTGTGGAATATACAGGAGATATGCTGAAGATATGCTGATCCACGAATCCTGTCAATAGAATTCAAACACTTCGACTGGTACAAAAACATAGCACCTTACAACAAATTAGAAAACCTCGGCCTCCACATATATGCTGGAACCCCATACCGGACGACACGCACGCGATGCAGTAAAACAGGAAATGTCCAGATACTTGCCATATTACGAGTAATCAAAAGTCCAATCAATCGCCAAACAAACACCGCATACCAAGTGAAGAACAATTAGGGTCTCGGTATTCAAAGCCCCTAAACCCACGTCACGGTTCTGATGCCATGTTGTGAAAGGAACCCTACCCAGAACAAGCATTGCACAGGATTCTCAATATCTTAGCAGTACAACAAAATTCCATTCTCATTGCCCAAATCATAACTAGTCTTGAAGCAGGATTTGAACCCACATTGCTATTTGACGAAAATTATCTGAAATCGAAGGTTTCGACAATTGAAGTTCGGAGCAAGAGGTGAAACTAAAAGGAAGAAGCGGCACAAGAGGCCTGAATTGTCATTCTGAGAGACTTTGCTCTGCTCGGCGGGATTTTTTTCTCTCACGGAATCGAACCATTTTGGGAATCGTAGAAAGGAAACCCTAATTGAAGGATGAGCTTTTACTCGCTTATTCCTCTAGTATCATCAGTGTATCACTGATTTGTTCATCGTGTAATGAAATTTGCAGTATTCCAATTAGATTAGTAGCATCATTGAGTTTTCTTAAATCAACTACATCTATCCTAGCCTCGTTTTTTTCTAACTTGTATTTTTATGTTATACCTCGTCAGTTTGTACCCACAATTCATTAGCGTCTATCATAAATTTACAATAGAGTTCAACTATGTAACTAATTGAGAACTTTTTTTTTTTGGGGATGATAATTCGATAAAAAAAAAATGAGATTTTTTCAATTTCGGTTAATTGATTTTAATTCGATTTTTTCAACATCAAAAATTGAAATCGAACCGAATTATATCGATTATTTCGATTTTGATTAACTTAAATTTGGTTCTTTTTTAGTTTTTTGCGAAATTTTCAAATGATTAAAAAATGACATTTTTTTAATGATAAAAATATTAAAAAAAAAGAGTTTCAAAAGATAAAAAGGAAAAGTAAGTTATAAATAGAATTTTTATTATACTAAATAGATATTTTTGTTAAATAAATCAATATACAAAAACATTTAAAGGTGAACAATTAAAAATAAAATAAGAAAAAAAATTTATAATTTCGATTAACCGAATTATTCAATTTTTTTGCAATTCATTAAGTGAAACCGAAAAATCATAACTAAAAATCAAAAATCGATACCAAATATCGAATTAATCAAAAATCGAATCAAATCCAACATTTCGATTCGTTTCAGTTTGATATTTTGATTAACCATTTTTCTTCCCTCAGTCCCTACTCTTTCTAATATGGTGTTTAATCAACAACAAAATTGAATGGATCTATGAGCAGTTTCTAAACAACCTTTTTCTCATAGTGAGTTGATGAGAGCTTAGGAACTTTGTGTCAATTGCCACCTAGTGGTTTGGTCATATTGACACCATGCCTCATATAATATTATATGGCCATATTCAGGAGAATGTTTGCAAGTGCATGTATGCATACATATTGGAGTAATATATTGGATGTTGCTTGGATTGAAAGACTACAACACATTCGCCGAGATGAGGATGAGCCAGACATCATTTCTATCAGTTGCTATTTGCCCATAACTGAACTCATCAAACACCATCATCAACATCACACATTTTTGATTAAGATAATAGTACAAGTGCATAAGCCCCATGTGAGACGGTGTGCAGACTAGCTTTGTCGTTCGCTTACAGAATAAGAAAACATCGATAATATAAATGATCTACTATGTTAATCCTCTTTAGACATTGGTTATAACGGAATTATGTGGGTAATTGTATTCGTCTTTTAATTGAATCTGGGTAGTTATCACCACCTCTGTTTCGGTATATGTCGCAGTCGCACTGCTTACAACTTTCTATTGATCAACATATGTCCTAACTGTTTGGATAACAATGAGTTAGAGTTCTTGATTATCTATTTGTTTATTTACATAAAGTGTGCTTAGTGGCTACAAAAAGATGTGCATCTATTCACGCTTGAAGCTGAAGTTGACACTGCCCCTTAAATGTTGCCATGCGGCAGAGCATTCCAACAAACCAAGCACTAATAATCACTGATAATCAGCTCAACTTAATTCTCATCAGAATAAATCCAATATGCATCAAGCTTATCCATAAGATCAGCTCATCCAAATCAGGCTGAATGATCAATAATTTCATATTGATATTTATTTCCTTTTAACAAATATAAAGAAGGATCCATAAGAATTTTTTTTTATTTCATAAAATTCAAATCAAGACCTCAACTCGAAAAAATAAACTTCCTGTCATTTAGATAAATATAATGTTTTTTTTTTTTCAACAATGAAAGTCAAATTGGAAAACCAAAATCAATGTATAGAAGATGATGCCATATATGAGCTCATGCTTCTATCATCTGTCACTCACTTATCAAAATCCTGAGCATTATGATCATTTTTTGGCTTTATATTCCTGCCAAAAAAGGCCAATAATTTCTCTTTGTAGCTCTCAATTGATTGTGGATTGCTTGGCTTTGCTTCTGCTGCTGCATCACCAGCATACCAAAAGCTGTAATCTTTGCAGTGCTTCCCTTTTCTGGGCTCCACAAAAATTGACGATCAAAATAATACTGCACGTGAGGTCAGTTTAGTTTCACCAGAAAATTGTTAATCAAGATTGAAGAGGATGCAGGACTTGGATGACTCAGTTTTACGCATAGCCCTTCATCATAATTAACACAACCTCCCAGATTTATTAAATTGATGTGTTTGCTAACCGATCCAGCAAACACGATGACGACGATGCTTAAGACGAAGTGTGTGATCAAAGGTTTGGATCGTGTTGTCTTCCTCGTATGTTAAGCATAATACAAGAAAGGATAGAGCAAAGGTACCTTTCAGGTTTGGTATCATTGTGGTGTAGTGTAGTCTGAATCTCGTTCTGGCTTGAATTCAGATATCAAAATAAAATATGAGTTTGCACTAAAGCACGAGAACAATCTTATTATTGCTTTGCTTTCCTCGAATGTTGTATCTGCATCAACCGTAAACTTGCATGACAACATTACATGCCTATTGATCGGTATCCCATACCCCGAAAGAAAAACAAAAGGTTAACAAGGTAAATGAGCACATCTAAGGGAAAATTTTAACTCGACCACAAGCTGACCGATGCCACTAATTGTAGTTAAACGGGAGACTAATCTCGTCATGGTCATCCATTGATAAGTAGACTTCATCTAAGCAAGATAGTTCTAAGCCGCCATTGTCATCGCTATCATCACTTGTTTGCTGGAAAACTTTGCAGACGACCCACCTTCTCTGATCCTGCAAAACAAAATAAACATACAGTAAAAATCACTTTCTTCATGTAACGTAACTTTTGAAACCAGTTGTGTTACAAATAAAAAATTAAAAAAAAATCCACACTAACAAGTTTATATTGCGCTCTTCTTGAAGAAGATGATGAGGACGATCTGCTGCTACACGCGGATTCCGGCAGCCGGAACTCTTGCATAATCCAGTCGGTTGAAGCACCCTGAGAATTTTGGCCAAGATGAAAAACATAACTACTTTTGAGACCAATTTTCCTGCCATTGGTGCTCGAGTATATGGACTCCTCCGTTCCCATTAGCTTCCAGACACCAGCATTTGTTACTCGACTTGGTGTCCTCCTACTGTAATAGTACCATATGCCACCTTCCGACATCGCATTCCCTGCACAATGTCACATAACATTGAATCAGAGTCGGGTTTTTCCACCACAACCCTTAACCTAAGGTCCTGGTAGATCGCTCGTCCATAACACATCTCCTAGCATATCGTATTCTGGATATGAAGAATGAACGAACAATATTCTGTTTTCTTTCAGAACAGTGAATACTGGAGTTAGAATCATCTCCAGAAATTAATTGTACGAAAACAGCGCAATGGAAGACCCACTAATATTCCAAACATGATGAGTTCAATTTGACGATGTGTGAAGTACTAAAAAAGTGATTAGTTTAAGCAAGTGTTAATCAAAGTGGAGGCCGACCGGTTTGCCTTGATCTGGTGAAATGCTGGGGGTTTAAGTTTGTTTAAAGGAGTTTGGTTGAATAATGAGAGTTGTAAAACCATGGGCAGGACAAAATCATTGCAGGAAAGTAGATGTTGTCCAGGGGTATTAGGCAATCAGTTGTCAACAGCATCAAACAAATCCAGGATTAGTGCCCAGTTAAATTATTAAGTCACTGGAAGCCGATTCTAAATGGAGTACATTATGATTTGCACATGAAAATACGAAGCCGCCATTTGAACACTAAAGGGTTCCAACCATCAAATGTTATATCAGGGACCAATTCAATGCACTTTTAGATACATATTGAGCAAATTCCCTTTTCTATGAACCAGCATCCCATATTTAACATAATTATTTGTCCCAAACAGTCAATAAATAGACTTAACTAAGCCGCCATTTGAACATTAAAGGGTTGCAACCTCAAATGTTATATCAAGGACCAATTCAATGCACTTTTAGATACATATTGAGCAAATTCCCTTTTCTATGAACCAGCACACAGAGCCCATATTTAACATAATCATTTGTCCCAAACAGTCAATAGACAGACTCAACTGAGAAGGATCATTATCCACTAATATTTCATCACTAAACTATCATAATATGAAAAAAAGGGGTTCTTAGTTACCTAATTCTCCATAGGGTGTTTCGTACTTCCCATTAACAATGAAGTGATCAAACTAAAGAACTATTAGCCAAGTGAAATATTTGATATTGTATTATCAACGAAGAAAACACTATCATTTTCATCCTTTTCACTAATGCGACAATGAGGTTAAACAAGAAAACCAAAATGACTGCTTTTGCTGTTGTAATGCGATTATGTGTTTTTTCAAAAGAACAAAGTATTTCTACGTGCGCTGAGTTACCTTGAGACCAACAAGTGAGTGCCAAGAATTATAGTAAGATCTAGTATGAGGTTTCACTCATTAACAAAGCAACCAAATTATTTGTATCATTTTGCGGCTCAAACTCTCAAGGGCTTTAAACATAGAACAGAGACCACCCATGGTAATTAACAGAACAAACCAAATCAGGACATACCTTGTAACTCCCAGGGATTGTAAGGGATGAGATCAAGATCCGGGATGACATCGGGGTGACAAGGCAGGCGGCTGGCCTTGCGATGAAGGAAATGAAGGACGAGTTCCTCGTCTGTTGGCTCGAACCTGAAACCAGGAGGCAAGTTAACGTTGCCATCTCCCATAACTATAACTTAGAAGCTTCCTGTGTATCTACTCTATCTAGTGCTTGCAACACGGATGCATGAGTTGCCTGATGTTCAGTTCTAATGCAATAATGGTATATATAGCAGTTCTCCTTGGCTCAGCGGATAGACATGTGGATATGGGCATTTGCACATGTATATTTTTATTAGTACGCCGCGTGAGATTCAGAAAGAGGTGGGACAAGGGTGTGACGTGAACTAGAAGGAGACCGTGATTACCCCAAATGCCAATTGGCAGAATGGGCTAGCCAATTAAGTGCTCTGATCATGCAAGAGAAGTGAAAAGTTTCACATGAGACTGTTTGGTTTAATCAAAAGATATCTATTGTTTCAACTTCCATCCCTCAGTGTTCTGTTTTAAAAGGGAATCTCGGAAAAGAATTTCTACCAAAAACCAAATAACACATAGATCGCTTGACCTCTTTTAGTTTTTGCAGAAATTGATTGAGCGACTTATCATATGAAATAGAGATGATCCCCAACTTTCATCCCTTTATTCATAAAAGATAAATCCAAAATCTTAATTTATTTTAAATAAATCGAATATTCTGTCACCCATGTCACTCGCTTCAACACTAGACAAATGAAATCGTGAAACTTGAGTTTCAAAAAGGAAATCACATAAGCAGGGAATTGGTTTTCCTGTCTGGGAAAGCATTGTATGGTTGCGGCTGATCCAAGGCGGCACATAACGGAAGTGTCAATTCTTTCCACAGGGACATAACTATCTTACATTTTGTCCTTTTTTCCCTTGATGTTGGGGGAATGTATGAGCCTAGGGACTCCAAACATACTCAACAAGACCCACCTCGGCTAATCATGCTTATAGTAGAGGTTAGGAACTGAATATAAGAATCTTAAATCTATACATCCAAAAATCGAAAGAATAGAAACTCCGAATGAAAATATTTCTGGTCATATAAGTCCCAGCCTTGCACCTTCACAACGTCAAAGGGGAAATCAGTCCTCGCGTGACCACTAACATGAAATCTGATCATATCAATACCCGATCCAACTCGGAAAGTCCGGAATCTTGGATACTTCGTAAAATGGTATCTGTCTTGATTCCTGAATGTGGTGTCATCATCCACAATTCATGCTTATATCACCGAGGGATGTTTGTATGTTGCCTTCATGTTGGCAACACATGAAAATACTGGGTTTGGTCATATACCAATGAGTTGGCCCTACACTTGTACTCATCCATGTGGTGCCTAGCATCATCATCATTCCTCAACTAAACTTGGCCTTGTCGCTGTTCTAAGTTTCTCTTAACATCCTTTTTGAGATTATTGTCCTTTAAATCTTGTGCTGCCCGACAATTGATTGATGTAAATGTGACTTCAAAGGAACCATTTGACAACAATTGAATCCTAGGAGTGAGACACACTCATAAAAATATACCCCCTTGGTTCTAAAACGAGGGCAGCATGTGTTTGCCGTCAACAGTATATAAGTAACCTAACCAATTCTGATTATAGTACATGACAACAGATATAATACGAGTTTCCAGTGTTTAACATCAAAGTTTGTCCCGCGACACTAGTCGAGATTTACCTCAAGCAATGCACTCCAACCAAACATATATTCCCTTCGGCTTATTCAAATTACAACCTTAACTTAGATAAACAATAAAATTATTCAAATTATGAATCGTTCACGGGACGATCAAACATCGTTTACGTAAAACTATCGTGAAACATATATGATAGTTTAAATTATATATTTTAATCATAGATTAGTGTTGTAATTTTCTTACATCGTTAAAAAAAATAATAAAACTTCTCAAAATATATATTGAATAGTATAATGATGATCACACGTAATAATTTGAATCAGATGGAGAAAGTGGATCATTTTGGGACGGAAGGTATGTTAATGATCATGCCAGTAAAACACTAAAACAGACCAAACAGAGAGAAAGAAAAAGTACCCGAACTTGGGATGCCATAGACTGAATGCTTATAATGCAAAATCTGCACATAAATGTTGCTTTAGCCCCGGACAACGACCCTCATTTTGTTCCTTCTTGACGTGAATAAATGATACGGTGATACCTGTCAAATCCGAAGTAACAAGGAAAACAGATGGCATGAAAGTTCGGTAAGCGCAATTAGCAGATGAAACTAGCAGGACATTAGAGCACGCACAAAAGTTTTGACCCAAAAAAAAAAAAAGCACGCACAAAAACTGCAGAACAAAATAGACGATGCATATATTGCCAAATCTGGCTTCCTAAATCTCCTTGTAGCCACTCTCACGTCATTTATGCATATCTTTTCGTAGAGCTAGAATGAAATATGGACACCGACATGACAAAACCAATCAGTAACTAGAATGAAAAATTCCAATTTTGTCGAAAACGAAAAACTGTTTCGGAAGTTCTGGCTCAGGTAGAAGCCATGTAACTTACTCCTGGAAATCATCTCAAGTGGGACAATAGAGAAGGGCATTATCTCTGACAGGCAAATGAGACCGAGCATAACTATTCCCATTTGCACCAGAATTGAGGAAAAACTATGGCATTCAGCAGCTAATCGCCTTTAGCGTCATCTATTACCAACCGCAAGGCGACTCTACATGGACCTTAATATCTAAAGGAAATTGTGCATCCATTTACCCGACTAGTTGAAT
Organism: Drosera capensis; assembly: GCA_001925005.1. Taxonomy (NCBI): domain Eukaryota; kingdom Viridiplantae; phylum Streptophyta; class Magnoliopsida; order Caryophyllales; family Droseraceae; genus Drosera; species Drosera capensis. The sequence goes on from LIEC01000594.1 coordinate 49,603, forward strand.
GCTGGTTGGCCACCCTCAGTCCTCCCCTCACCCTCAAGCACACATGGACGCAAATAGACAGACACCATCCCTCCTGTAACACCAATTTCCTGACAGGATAGATAATGCGACCCATCGTGGAAGCAAATTTACAAACAGTGGTTCGCACCTGTGCTCTATCCAACAAAAAATGGCCACATCATAGTCATACCAGTAGTTTCTTACTTGCTTTTAGCTTCACCTATTAGCCAGCACACTACAAGATCATATGAATCATGCAGTGAGCAGTAATGAGCGTGTCTCAACAAATGGCATCATAGTTACCGTTACTTGAATCAAGGAATGAGAACCACATAGACATTGTGCAAACAGTTCATGGGAGAGTGTAGTACAGCAGTTGAAAAACAGAGTGCCACAGAGTGGCATTGGTATTCAACAGATCAGCAAATGCATATAGCACTTCTCATGGCAATACTTGCTAAAACGAGTGAAAGAGCAAAGGTATTGATATATTTACCTGGCACTTCTGGCTACTGTTGCAAGTTCCAAGAGCAGCCCAGAATCAGCGGATCTCTGCAATGGCTCAACCTGAATCACAGCCACGGCCGATTCGTCTTCATCCGTGGGAACAGCTGAGATAGCAGGCACACCCTCTCATTGTTCTCTACGTCTTACAACAGCAATGATCAATCACAGCTGCAGCCACCATTGGTGTCTGCTTGACAAGCTCACAGGACACAAGGACTCATCAGACACTTCCCTGATAATAACAATAATTAACCTCATCAGCACGGCGGGATCTGGTGATAGATATACGAGGTCCAATAACAGGATATTTGGATCTAAATGAACTGCTGTTCAAAAGGTGCTCGCTTAGCAGCTCTGAGCACGATGGATTATCATTCAAATATATGACTCAAGTATCCATCCCTGGTTGAGTTCTTCTTCTTCTTCCAGTTCAAGCCACAGGCAAAGGATCACCCGCACAGCTGAAACCACTTCTCCAACAGCTGAAATCACCCGCACAATTAGGCTAACAGGATAGGCATACAGAATCATATTCATATTCAATCTACATAACCACCAGTCATCAAATGTAGGGCAGAGCCGGTGCATAAAGCATCCAAGTTATTTTAAATAACCATCAATACATGAACAAAGACCGGCATGAAGAATCTTCACCAAAATGTTCCTTTATGGGCCACTTCTATATATATTCTACAGAGATAGACATAGATATATAAGTGGCCGTAATCTCAAGGACTTGTACACACATTGCATAAGAATCTATGTGATGGAAACCTTTCGCGGCAACTATACTGAAAAGAGATGCTAAGCCAGTTCAAGTTCACATCATGTTGGCAGCATCCCTGAGATTTCCTCCGAGCAATGACATAAGATCCCCACCATGGACCCTTCCTTCTGGTACTAGGAAGTCCAAGTTGCTCTTGCGTGCGCTGCTTCCTTCCTCCGGATTACCAGCGACAATACAGATCTTCTCTGGATAACATGAGTTGGATTTCATTGATGAAGGTACTAACACCTGTGGAGAGATGATGCATCGTCTCTTAGAAGGCTTTTCCAAGGAATCTGCACAATCAGACAGTATGCTCACACCAGAAGAAGTAATGTTATTCTCAACCGTTGAAGCAGCAGATACAACTAGCCCATGGAACAATGCTGATGATATCGTACTATCCTTCTTGGATTCCTTCCCCTGAACCAAGCTGCAATGAGCAGCACATAATCCACTCTTTCCCCTAGCAAATTTATCGCACTTGCCATCTCCCCAGCAGCACCTTTTCCCGCCACCATGAGCCTTACAGAAGTCAGTACTCCCCTGGGTGCTCTTCCCACAATTCTCAACCTTACAACGATTCCCTCCACCATACCTCACACAACAATCAGTTCAGCCACATGCACTCTTGGTGCAGCCAGCAATTGAACACCTCTTTCCACCACCATGAGCGACACAGAAATTCGTTCGACCATGGACACTCTTTGGGCATATGCCTCCACCATCAAGTAGGCATCTTTTGCCTCCGCCATGCCCCTTGCATAATGGTGTGCTTCCATCTGCACCTTTGGAGCACCCAGCAAATATGCACCTCTTCCCACCTCCATGGGCTTTGCAGAATGTAGTGCTTCCCTGAGCACCTTTAGAGCAACCTTCAAACTGGCAACGCCGCCCACCTCCATGAGAGATGCATAGGGCAGCCTGTCCCTCAGCACTCCTTGTGCATCCATCCACTGTACATCGCTTACCTCCACCGTGGCGGATGCAAATCCCTGACTTACCACGAGCTGTCTTATTACAGCCTAAGGGATGCCCACGCCGTCTACCGCCTCCATGAGCGATCCAATAGTCTGTCTTTCCTTCAGCACTTTTGGTGCATACCAAGTGCTGACACCTCTTCCCTCCACCATGTGCTTTGCAGTATGCAGTACGGCTTTCAGCGCCCTTACTGCAACCAGGCTTTTGGCATCTCTGGCCACCACCATGCCCTATACAAAGTTCTGTTGATCCTCGTGCTCCTTTTGTGCACCCAATGACTTTGCATTGTTTGGCATTAGGGGCCCTATGATCAGATGATCACAAGTTAGTTGAGGGCTCAGATGCTGCCCCAAAAGAGAAACTGTTATCAGAAGGCTCAGAGTACAACTGAGAAGGCTCATGGCCAGACTTAGTACTCTGGCCTAACACATCAGGCATCTGCACTGCAGCCTTGCTTGCACAGTTATTTCGAGGGGCCAAAAGAAGTGATGGCATATAGCCACCAGATTGCTTTGCAGTGCTAGATCCTTCATGAGTATAGGAACCAGGAGATCACTGCCTTCAGCTGCTGTTTCACCAGGGGTTGATGTAACTCCAGGTCAATATGGGTTGAAGCAGATGACTTAAGAGATCCAGGGAAAGCTCCATTGACTCCAGATAAGCCAAGTTTGAGAAGAGAATCACCGTGACTAGATAATCCTGAGATTGCTGGGATGTGAGATCCTCTACTCTGTTTGGCTTCACAGTAAGCTCTAGAAGTTGGTCCTAATCTGAGCACCAAGCGACAACCATCATCAGACAGGTTGGCAATTTTCTGCCCCGACTTTGCTTTGAGCATCAGCATTCTTTGAACTGTTGCTCTTTCTATGACCAAGGAAATCCAACCGCAAAGTGGTATCTCCAACACAGTCTTTTCTATATTCAGTGAAACCAGAAAAATATACTCCTTCATTCAAATCCATTCTCCAGAAAACATCAATGCAAAAGAATAGCAAATAGACATAGCAGCTTCAGCCACAAGCCTCAACTAGATCAATCAAGAATGAACGAGGAAGCGAAGCTGACAATAAGAGACTTCCACCACTAACGAAGCCTGATGTGTCTGATCTGTCCATTACAAAATCCATCGCACGAAGTGCAGTAGTCTAATGAAGCTCTTTACGTGACATCATACAAGACTATCATTCATCACCCGAATTATATACATATCCCATTGAGATGCTTCTGAATTTCTAAATGGAAAGACAATGATGACCCTGAACCTGGAAAATGAAAAAAAGTGTTCCATTAGAACAGTCAAGCATGAGCATGCCTTGTTTCTATGGCAACCAAGAATTAAACATGAATAATAATAAAAAGGGTGTCAAACACAAAACTACAAACCACGAAACATAACAGTCAGGAAAAACATAGAGCTCAGAGAAAATTAGAACGTCCGCTGGATATAGGTGGGAGAGCAAAGACTGATTTAGTTTACGATTTGATATCCACTACTACGTCAATTACCAGGCAAAATACCTTGACCGCCAGCTATAGAACGGAACAGAATTTCTAAAATCCAAAATCATTGAACAAATTCTATGGATGCCCTACATAATTGATCCCTAATTGCTTTTCATAAAAGTCGGCTATACAGTCTATACAGAACATTATGATGATTATGATTAATGAAACAATCATTCAGATGAAAAATAACACTGAGGCTTCTTCATACATGACATTTTGGAAAACAAATGAATTGAGGATTGCACCAACGATTAGCATTTTATCTTGTTCAAACTTAAAGCAGACTGTCCAATCATTCTTTGTTATGAGACACTTGACATTTAAAGTATGAAAAGCTTCAACAAAATAATAAGATCCAGGTAGTAGACAAGTGCCATGAACTCCTGGAAAGCAAAGAACGACGACGTATGTACAATCTTCTCCACCGTCTCCGTCTCCTTACACGCTCGTATCACATTCTCCGACCCTAACACATTCACCTAATCACAAATTCCACGAAGTCGACAATTATCAATCAATTGACATCAACTCAATCACACAATCAAATGTAAAAATCACGATGATTATGATAGTGACGATTGATTACAGTGAAGAATTTGGATGGCTCAGGGAGCCAAGATTAGACGAGGGCTGCGACATGGAAGACGACACTGCAGCCGGAGAATACGGAGACAAGGGAATCGAAGTCCGTGACGTCACTGTACGCGAGTTCGAGGGAGGAAGCATCGGACGGGAGAGAGGAGAGGTCGCTGGTGCGGCGGACGAGGGCGACGACGCGGTGGTCGCCGGCGAGGAACGAGCGGCACAGGCGGCCGCCGAGGTAACCGGTGGCTCCGGTCACCAGTATCTTCTTCATCGCAGAGAAAGAGTGTGTGGAGTGCCAGTTGGAGACTCCACACACTCTTTCAGTTATCAGAGCAAAAAGACATACTCCATTCAAAACTCCATGTGAAGAAGCGATGGAATCATCATTTTCCATATTTCATTGTTGAATTATTATGATCAAACATCATCTAAGTTGTAAACATTTAATCTTATACAAATTTAAAAAAATTCTGATATCGTTCAAAATAAAATAGAGTCCTTGCGAAATACTGTGTTGTGGTAATAATTATAGATTAGAGATACATGTTGTTATAATAATTATGGATTAGAGATACGTGTTGTTATAATAATTATGGATTAGAGATGTTAAAAAAACTTTTATTGATTATAGAACAGATACTTTCGGTGAACACCAAAGTTCATGCTTAGTATTCTATACATCCGTCAAGTCGAACACTAAATCTTCTCGATAAACTGTACATCATCGTCGCCTCTGCAACACGAGGGATTTAACAAACCGATGATCGCCAAGATCATAAGCCTCAAAGTGGAAGACTCGTCCCTCATCATTATGTCCAGCTCGAATCCTCAGTTTCCCACATAATATGCTGCCACATAGATGCTGTGAATTGAACGAACGTCCGAGAGCGACAAAGCAAACCCGCACTCACAACTGTCATCCAAAAGGGATGTAATTGAGGCAGTCATCGGCCAGAGAAGGAACTTAAAGCCTCGAGCGGCGCATGCAACGGATTGGATTAAAAAGAACATGTCGTCTGTTGGAAGGGTACGGCAAGCCTTTTGAGGAGCTAGGTGGTGTTATGTCCCAACCCTCAACATTCGTTGGGATACATACATTGAAGAGCATTTGGCCGAGGACACCCTCAGCTTTGATCCTCGGAGGGCTTGGGAGGTGGACTACTCCTTCCTTTGGCGAGCCATGGACTGAACCAACACCGTTCCCAGCATGGCACTCTAGCGAGCCAGATGCTGCTAGGAAGGGATCTCCAAAGTCAAGACATAGCCTGTTCAGCTCTTCATTGGACCCTCCTGCCGCTTTCCTTCGTGGTTCCAGAATCACTGCATAGCCTGCATCCAAGCCCATCGCCCCTTTCTCAAGCTGAACTATCCTTTGCGAATAAACCCTAGATGCTTTTTCCAATAGTGCAGTGGCAGCAGCTTCATACTCAGCCGGGTGCTGCCGATAATGACCTACAACCGGCGGAAGAACAACGAATAAATCACAACATCAAGCTGAATAATCTTAAGCTCAGTATAATGAAGAATGTGATTGAAGTTGATTATCCTTTCAGACAGACAAAATATATATGGTGATCAAGGAATGCAAAACAGACCAACGTGAGGAGAGCTATTCCACTTCACAAGGTTAACATCGCCCCCAAGTTCCTGCAACCGCTGCGCGAAATTGCAAATGACTTGACATGGAACAAGATCGTCATCCTCCGAGCATAAAATGAGATAAGGGACTCCCAATCTCTACAATAAAATTGGTTGGTATGACCATCATGAGAAAATCAGAAACCAGGAAAAAGGGATGTGAGGGAAAAACGGAGTACATACAATGGAAGAGTACAGAGTCTGCCAGTACTCAGCACGCTGTGACTCGAACCTGCTGAGAAACAAGGCATCCAACCCAGAGGAAATACTGTTCGCAATCCATACAGCGGACCTTGGTGGTTTTGACATTCCGAGCACCGATGGGTGAAGGACAAATCGAGTGCCCAAATCACTAGTGAAATCAGCTGGACAAGAGTCGTAGATAAATCCAGCGGCACAGTCCCTCACAATCCCATAGTCCTCCTTCAAAGCAAGAAAAACAAATACAATCATCAATATATCAATATCAATCGTCAATATATATTATTAATTCAGAATGCGATATCATGCCACACATTTAATGATCAATACAAGAAAAGGCAAAACCTTTTATATTTCTTCTCTTTCCGTTTTTAGATATGATTAAAGCTTTCATTTATTCCATGAATAAAGTGTTTCTAATAAAAAAAAAAGAAAAAAAACTGGGGCCCATTGCCCATTCCTGATGCACACGGCTAGGTTGGCTCCCTTCGGGATTCTAATGTTATAAATAGCATGATCATCAAACATCAGATATAATGGTCATGTCTAGACCTATTATCCTACCAAAGGGAGATTTTCTCATCATTAGCTATTCTCCATGCAATGAGCTGTTGAAAAAAACAAGAAATTGTATATCCCTCATTATAATAGTTGGATTTGATTCATTGAGTGATATGAATCAGATTCATTGAGTGAAACGGCTAATTTCAAGATTGAAGAAAAAACAGAGTAAAACCAAGGACACAAACTACTCCTTTATTTATTTTAAGGATCTCATGAGATGTCATTTAAGAATATCATGCATTATATCAATCATTATAAGGTTCATCCTAAAAGGCATTCTTCTTTAATATTTTGTATGTATTATACATTTGATCCAATTGTGATTTTAAATGAAATATATAAGTTATTTATAAGTTATTATAATATAATAACTCTTTTATATTAACGTTGTCCCATGCAACGGACGGGCTTATAGGTTATAAACACTAGTTTTCATAAATACAGTATCTTGCTCACAGGGTAGGACTCTGTGCAAATTTCCTTCCACCCATTACGGCCATAGGCCTGAACCTTGGCCACCGGGTTTGATACACAAGGCTTAGACTGTGTACCGGAACAGGAGGCATTTATCATAATTTCATGAGTCAATCATTTCGTTGAATCAATCAAAAGTCAGGATATGAATTGAAAAGGTATACCAGGATTGGCTGTCCACTGCATTTTCCATCGATTATCTGTTGTAAAAGCACATGAGTGAGATTCAAAAAACTGAACCCCAAAACATCACAACTTCCTGAAATTGGAAGAGAAATATTATCAAAATGAAGGGGTGAACTGAGATACGGAGATACGCTGATGTACCTGAAGAACCTTATACAGGCAAGCCTTAGGTCCACCAGAGAAAGAAGCAAAGACAACGGGGCATGGACAAACCTTCAGTTCCTTCACAAACAAGCACATAAAAAAATGGTTCGTTTTGGAAGGGCAGTGGGAAGAATTTAAAACAAATAGCATAACATAATGGAAAATGTCATAGAGGAATGCATGCAAACGATGCAAAATCAGGACATCCGGGACAACTGGACAAGCTATATGACTAACCTTAACAAGCTCGTTGAGAACATCCAAGGCCAACAATGCAGCCTTGTCAGGAAAGAATCTGCAGAGCCAACATCATCAAACACGAGGCATCATTATCGAAGCAAGTCATAATCATCATCCATCACCCAGAGCCAACATTCTTAACTTGAACCATGACACATAAAACCATCAAATTTCATTTGCATACCCATTGACCCACATGTAAGATCAAATACACAATATGGAGTTTCAAAGAAACCCAAGGATGACCTCCAGACCATCCAGAAGAACATATTGGCCGTCACCTTTACATAGACACTCACGAGCCCCAAACTCTCTTTGAGACCAAGGCAGATCCCAACAGAACATTAATTAGATCTCTCAGGCACGGGATTGCATTTTCTGGCTAGCAATGAGCCATAATCAAAGTGCTAAAAAAAATTTCCAAAAGCGGCGCCCACATGCCCATTCCAAGAGTTCTAATTTCCAAAACCATCACAAAACCTAACTGACACCATGGCTCCAGAATCAGTAAGTATATCGTTCTAGCGAATCATCTTCATAATGTCGGCAGGGCTAGTGCATACAACAACCCAACCACTGCACAAAAGAGCAGAAGTTCCACTTCAAGCGACCCACACAAGAATAACCACAAAGATCACACATTCTAAATGACTCTGAGACTAATGCAATCAAATTATCTGCCATCATCAACTACTTGGATAGGAAATTCACAAACCGAACTATCTCCAATCAACAACCTAAATTGAACAACTTTCACGCATGAAGAGCCAGCAGATGCAGCTAGGTCACACTTCCTAGCAACAGCTCTAACATCAAACAAAACCTGAACAAAATACCACCGCAATTCAATCAATAGCTACTCCAAACCGCGATACTCCTCATGTTCCACTAACCGGGACAACCTACAAAAATCTATGGAGTGAGTAGCTTTCCGCGATCTGCAGAACCCTCGTGATAACAAGGATTCCAACAAAGATAATCCACCAAAACCACAATCATCACTTCTCTATCCAAGTTCACAAATCAAAACCCACGCAAGAATCAAGGAATCAAAAAACAACAATCAAGAAATGAAATTAAAAAGTTAAGGCGAATCGAATGAGGAATAAAACTCACATGTTGAGGAACTGAGAGTGACAAACAAGAGAAATCCACCCAAGGGAATCGAACAAATCAACATAATTCCTCACATGTCTCTCCTCACTCGACAACCACGCGAATATCACAACTATCCCATCAATTCTTCTTCCCCTTTCCCTCTCTTTTCTTCCCCAATAATACTTTCCACCGAATCCCCACATATTCGACTTCTCCTCTTTTCCCCAAACCCTCAAAACTCAAGTACCCAGTTGAAATTTCATCAAATCGAAGACGACCCAGTTCGTGATTTGTCGAATATCAGGGTTTTGAGGTGAAAGGGGGGGGGGGGGGGGGGGGGGGGGGGGGGGGGGGGGGCGCTTGTGTGGACTTGTGAGAGGGTTGGATAATGGGTTTGTTCGTTTCTTGTGGCGTCTTTGTGTGTGACTCCTAGTTTTGCTGGAGTATATTTTTCCTTCTGTAGTTCTGTGTTTATCGGATCAGACGTGTGCTGTTCGCTTTGCTGAAACTCCGCCTTGTTTCGATATCATTTTTTTTAACAACTTGGATCATTTCCAAGTCACTGGTTTATCTCATTTTCGGTGGGTTCAAGATTGCTGACTGATCGAATCATATGTTACTCTCTCAATTCAAAAAAAAATATCACGGTTGATTTCTGGAGTATATGAAGATAAATTTTTTATCAAGATTACAAAATGTTCAAATATTATTTTACACATATTTATCCAAAACATTAATAGTAATAAATTATGTAATTTCATATAATGCGGATGATGAGACGATCGAATATGTTATGTATGATCAATAAAATTGCAATGTTTATATAGATATATAATAAAGTTATTCATGATATGAATCGTTTGTGAGATCATCAAATATTAATTTATCTATAATTATTATAAAATAATAATGATAGTTCAAGTCATGTATTTCAATCTTATATTAATAATATAATTTTCTTATATAATTAAGATGAATAATAAATTTTTTAAAATATATATTAATAATTTAAATATTATAATTTCAATGGAAAGTACATAGGGTAGGATATGAACATCAAAATCAACCAGATGTGAACACAAATATAGCAAAGAATAGCACTCTTTTTTCTTTTCTTTTTTTAACCTATGGTCCTGATATTGTCAAAGTGGGAGAAACATTCCCTCCATACATAAAAATTAGGAGAAAGAACACTGATTGACCGATCGCATAATCGAGAAATGGACTACTAGTCCATCTCCACAATTTAACCAAAAGCGTGAAGGAAAAACCAAATCATATGATATCCACATTTTCCAACTCATCACGTTGAAGTTTCTTGTTAGGATAGTGTAATTAATTATGAAGTTTAGAGTAATACGATCACGATTTTTCTAATTTGGGTTTTCACATTATATCTTTCGTCGCTTCAAATTCGTATCTGTTTGTCGATCAGTTTTTTGTACTTAAATAACATGTACATCGGAAGTATATGGAGGACACATCTTCTTGATGGGAAAACGGTATTCCATATTTTAATGAATTTGATTAGATTTAATGGATCATGACGTGGAGACTACGTGGGGGATGCACCTACACATAAAAAAGAAATACTCCTATCATCAGTATGGTCTCAGAGTTAAGGCATATTCCAAGCACATGATTAATGTAGGTACAGAACCAAGGTTAACATTCAATAATTTTGGACAATCACTAGAGATGACCCTATCCAAAGCCAATAACGGGTGATGAATTAAGGCACAAATGAGATTTTATCCTTGATTCGATAAAATGTTGAATGCGTAGGGAACAAAGGTCTATGAGATCGATTCTCAACATCCCATTAGGTCACGATATTATCAGATCGGAATGTATCAAAATTGTTGCATGTTTATTGTTCAAGTTCAGAAATAATAAAGTAACCTTTGCTAATGATTGACTCAAATGAATTACGTAACATTGATTTGACATGAATATTAAGAAATTATTTGATTTTTTGTCATTTTATTCAAATATTCTTTGTGATTTTGTAGGAATAATTAGATGAACCGTGGATGGGTAGTGTGAGGAAGAAGAAAGAGAAAAAGTTAGATATATAAGTTAATAGAAATAGAAAAAATAATGATGACAAGATTATGTGATATAAAGTAACGGTAATATTAATAATTTAACATCAAACCTTGATAAATTAGAAAACGTCGTAATTCATTTGAGACATCCATTTTTAATAATGTATTGCAATTTATTTGAGACAAAGTAAGTATTAGGCAAGATAGTAATCCCCTCATCCCAAAATTATTCCAACACTTTGACCAGACACCAATGTCGATATAAAATTTGACACGCGTGTAATAACGATCAAAATATCTTTTTTATAAATTTATCATAAAATATCAATAATTATATAAGTTACGTATTTTAATCTAATAAAAATGTTACGGTACGATCAGACATGATTTGATATAAAAACGAGATTTATATTCATACGTATAAAATAATACAAAATACGTAAGCGCTGTAAAAATGATTAAACAAAGATAATAAAGAATAACATTAACTTCGCACCTCGAGGGTGCACATCCCTTCGATTTCCATGAAATCTGATTGATTAAAAAAAATTATAATAATGAAAAAATTTATTTTAATAGACAATTAAAATTTAGGATAATATGGAGGGTGTATATCGTAAAAATATACATCTAATTTGAATTAAATACATGTGTATTGTTCAAAAATACCATTTCATACTGTTAAGGCTAGTTATCGAATGGAGATTGCTCTATAGTTATGAAATTAAGAACTGCAATGATTAGAATTTAGAATCCTCATTAATCACAACCAACACAAATATCAACCCAGATATATTCAATGAATCACGCAACTAAAAGAAATAGATCTGCAAAACACCACCACAAACACATAACTCGCTCAACCCTCCATTATCGATTCTCCTCTGACTTTTCTCTCCCCCATTTTTCATCCCCTCTCGTCTCAAACCCCAAAACCCAACAATCCAGGCAACACCCACAAAAATTCAACACCAAAATCAAATACCCATTTGCCCAAATCATACAAAAACTGGTACCCATTACCATGATGAAATGGAGAGATTGTTGAAGACCAAGAAGGGAAATGGGGAGGTTTGTAGTGGGTAATCAAGGGGGAGGAAAATGGGGCTGTTCTTACAAGAGAACGACGATGTTCATTTGCTCGATTAATGTTGTGGTTGCATTCTACGTGGTTTATTGTCTCTGCAGTTCTCTTTATATATACTCAAATCGCTTTACTCAGCAGAGTAAGAGGTCCCCCTAATCTAGTGTTACTGTTCAAAGATTTGGTTGTTTAGGGTTTTGGGAGAAACCCTTTTGTTTTTTTTTTTTTTTGCTGATTTTGGAAGTACCCATTTGCGATTTTGTTTTCTTGCTGTTGTTTTGACTGATTGCTGTGCTTGCTGTGATTATAGTTAACATACTGTGTGCGGTTCTGCTTGTATTTGACTGCTTGCTGTTGTTTTTGCTTTGTAGTACACATTGCTCGAGTGTTGTTCAATGTGGTTGATGCATTTCTTGTTTGTGTCTCAGGTATTAAGTATAGTCCTGATCAAATACAGAAAATGCAAGAATCGATTCGAATACGGAAGTCTGCGGAGCCAACACAGCTTATTAAAGCGGTTAGAACCATATTGGTTTGTGCTGATTTTGAAATTGGGATGAGTGTGGTTGAAGGTTTTGGTAAGGTTTGCTTATAGGAGGGTTTCTTCTTTTGTGTGTGTGGTGAAGGTTGAAGAAATCAAGAAAGAATTCGCGGGACATGATAGACAGGTGAATTTGCCTCGCCATGTGAAGCAGATGATCACCCATGAGATCTTGCAGAGGTTGAGGAGGTTACCTGCCAATGCAAATGTGAGTGCGCAGAGAGGTGGGTTTGCTGTTAAATTTATCACACTTTTTCAGTTTTTCTTGTTGTGATTGACTTTATTGTTTTAGCGGGCTGCATCTGGAGACGATACAGCATCTAGAACTTGCTGGTTAACTTGTTTGATAACCATACTAAGAACTTGATGTAGTGTTTTCAAGCCGCTTGAGTATGTCCAATTTGGTAACGTGACTTTGGATTGCAATGCGTGAACTTTAAGATGTCAAGAATGGGTGTTTGATCATGTGGGAACAACATGAGCTGTGAACTTGAGATGAGGTATGCTGGCGATATTAGGAACAAATTCAATTGTTATCAGAACTTTCTTGTGTAGTCGGAACATTTGAAATGTTTGGAGGCAAGGCATGCTGTTTTCCTTGATAGAAAGAAGATAAAAGTCCTTCCCCCCCCCCCCCTCTCTGTTTGAGGATTCCTATTC
>LIEC01000595.1:0-93502 GCA_001925005.1 Drosera capensis
CTTTTTTTTTTTTTTTTGGTGCTTTCAACCACCAGTTTGAGCAGTTCAGTTTCAACCATTCCGATTCGCTGCATTGGCCTTTTTTATTATTTTATTTCATTCCTGAACTAGGCGTATAGGTAATGAATAGAAAAACAAAGCAAAAGCCACCTCTGCTTCAATGCTTGCAAATGTTTAACTAAGGACAATATTCCGGAACAGGTCGCCATTCACCAGAGGAGGAAGAGTGCCAAATCTTAAGTCTTACGGAGAGCTGTTATTTGACTCCGACATATCATTCGTCAGCTCTGGCAGGCCGAGTGTTGATCGTGCCTTTCCTTCACTTCATGATACATTTGAATCAGGAAAGAGTCCGAATAGGCTGTCTACCAGCTCGGACAACACAGACTACACCACAGACTCCCTTCGTCGCAAGTCTATCGATATCAGTTCCCCGCCTAGCTTCTCACAGACCTCGGATGATAGTGGTAGTAATTCATGGTCCGGATCACAGCCACCAGGGGTGCGGCTACTCTACATTGTGCATTGCTAGTTAGTTGGTATTTGCTTGAGAATATAAGAAATGATTTTGGCATCATATTATGGTTGTGACTTTTAGGATGATCTGGAAGCTGAAATGAGAAGACTAAAACTGGAACTGAAGCAAACAATGGACATGTACAGCAATGCCTGCAAGGAAGCACTGACGGCGAAACAAAAGGCGAGTTCTTGGAATTTCTATAACATTAATCGTTGCATATTTGTTGCTAACTTTATGTTAACGTGGTTACAGGCAATGGAGCTTCAAAGATGGAAATTGGAGGAAGAGCGAAAAATGGAGGAGGCTCGACTTGCTGAAGAAGCTGCATTGGCAGTTGCAGAGAAGGAAAAAGCCAAGTCAAGAGCAGCCTTGGAGAACGCGGAAGCTGCTAAGAGGATAGCGGAACGTGAATCTCAGAAAAGGATCAACGCTGAGATGAAAGCATTGAAAGAGAGCGAGGAGAAGAAGAAAGCAATGGACTCTGTGGTACATTCAACTATCAGTTACAGGAGGTACACTATCGAGGAGATCGAAGCTGCAACGGAGTTCTTTGCACAGACACGGAAGATTGGAGAAGGGGGCTATGGTCCTGTTTACAAATGCTATTTGGATCATACACCAGTCGCAATCAAGGTGCTTCGTCCTGATGCAGCTCAAGGAAGGTCACAGTTTCAACAAGAGGTGCTCAGCTGAATCCTTAATATTTTCCTGAATGAAAACGAGCTTAGTCTGTTGTTCAAACCTTCAAGCAAAGGAGTCATAGTCATGGATTGATTTTCGGTGACTATAGATGGAAATCTGTTTTGCCGATTTTTCAGGATGCATTCATTTCTGGATTGATCTTTTCAAAGCCTGCGCCTATCGAAATGACATTGTGGTTCATGACTTTGCAGGTTGAAGTGCTGAGTTGCATTAGACATCCCAACATGGTTCTTCTGTTAGGAGCTTGCCCAGAGTACGGCTGCTTGGTCTACGAGTACATGCATAATGGGAGTCTAGAGGACCGTCTATTTTGCCGAGGAGGCACTCCACCACTCTCTTGGCAGCACAGGTTCCGAATAGCAGCAGAAATCTGCACTGCCCTGCTTTTCCTCCATCAAACCAAGCCTGAGCCCTTAGTGCACCGTGACCTGAAACCCGGCAACATTCTGCTCGATAGGAACCTAGTCAGCAAGATAAGTGACGTTGGCTTAGCTAGGTTGGTCCCACCATCCATTGCTGATACCGTAACACAATACCGTATGACATCTACCGCTGGTACTTTTTGCTACATTGATCCGGAGTATCAGCAAACAGGGATGTTAGGTGTAAAATCAGATGTTTATTCTCTTGGGGTGATGCTGTTACAAATCATTACTGCTAAGTCGCCAATGGGGTTGACACACTACATGGAGCGTGCTATCGAGAAAGGAACCTTCAAGGAGATGCTTGATCCAGCTGTTCGTGATTGGCCAGTTGAGGAGGCCCTGAAATTCGCTGAATTGTCGCTGAAGTGCGCCGAGTTAAGGCGGAGAGATAGGCCTGATCTTGGCACGGTAGTTTTGCCGGAACTTAACCGACTGAAAATGCTAGCTGAGGAAAGCATGGACCAGCAGGGCTTTGGTGGCATTGATGGATTTTATTATGCCACTCCCAGTCAATCCTCTTTGCGTCCAGTAAGTATCCTTTCTAATCCTTGAATCACCACTTCTGCTTATTCAAACTATAGATAAACCTGATGCACCCAACTGCCAAGAACATATTTTATAATAAGAGCTTTGTTTATGATACCTTACTCGGAACCTTATTTTTTGCAGGATGTGACCAGTTGCTCGATTTCTCCATACGACAGTTACAGAAGTCGCTCTAGTGCAGCCTCTACAGATCCAGAACTCAAGTAGCTAGAACGGATCCTGATGATCATCTAGGACAATAAAAGGTTTCCCTAGTGGTCTTTTAGGCATTTCTGATTAATCACTAGCAACAACTGTGCATGTATTCGAAGGCCACCCGACGAGAGTCGGATACTAGTTTTTGTTGGTGGCGACAGGAAGAGAAAGAAACAAAAAACATTCATTGCTGGATGATATTATCTCAAAAGCTTGAGGATCGATCAATAGGATTAGCTGCCTTAACTGTGCTTAAGTCTCTGGAGTTACACTGTTAATTTCTTGCAATGGCTATGACCTTTTCAGTGCAAGTACCTGTTTTTTTTTCCCCTGCATCATTTGGAAGCCTGGTTTGTATAGTTGGAATTTTACATTTCAACCCTGTCAAGAAAACTAGATTGGTTTGGTGGTAAGTAATTCTTCTATTTAACCATGATGACTAGCTTAACCAAGAAATCAAAGCTAACAAGTAAATATGGTACTCTAAGAAGAGTGTTCGCAAGTCCAAGACTTGCTTCGTTGAAGAAGAGAGGTCACGGGTCACTCGCCGGTGTTCGCTTCTCGATTCTACCCAACAGGTCGTCCTTGCCCCTCTCCTGATCTTGATTCAACAAAGATGCAGATCCTCTCTTTGGTGGCGCTAGCGCTCTTCGTCGTGGAGATGGACAATAAACAGTAAAAAAAGAAGCGAATTCTTAATGTGTCTGGGTGAATAATGCGTATGTTTAAGCCATTACATCATTTGGAATATCAAGACCGTTGTATCCGGTCCATTAAGCAAGAACACTAAACTTAGCAATAACATATACGAGAAATAAATGTATCTTATAGAAATTGTTAATTCTAGAATAGAGAAAAAAAATCTTACTAAAAAATAAAATTTACTAAGGATTTAGTCATTTCTATTCTAGATTTAGTCCTTCCCATGATAATAAATGTATCTTATCTACATTACGTATGATTATATTTTATTCCATGATAATATTAGAGGATATATCAACTATAATATTCCTCAACAGATATTTATATGGATGATAACTAATGATTTGGATTGATGTGAACTATCCTGGACACTCACGTAAAACATTTTCAACTAAGGTAGAAACACCTCGCCACCTCAGCCACGAATCCATAGGTATTCCTTACAATGCCGATGGCTGGTAGTCACTGTTGTTTGAAATAATTGTTAGATAAAAAGGTGATTAAGGAAAGAAGAAAACAAAGGACTTAAGATTATGTCGAGACGAGTAGTATTTTTTCCTTAAGACTTATTTATTCCGTTTAGTATAAATGGATTACGACAAACAACCTTTAAGATACAACGACATGAATCGTTTAAGGTTGCATTACCTTAAACGAAACTCAATCGTACATTATTTGTTTTGAACCTTTTCTGGAAACCAAATAGAAGAGAAGAAGATTTGCAAACTCGAACGAGAAGAGAATCGCAATGGCAAATGCACGTCGATGCTCTCGTACAATGCAAAGAGAAGAGAAGAATTACAACATGTCGATATGCTCGTGTTGCACAAAAGGAGAGGAAGAAGAAGGAAATCAAGAATTGAGCTGCAACATGATTGGCCCAACGGTCTAGTCCGACACGCAAGCGTGTGTGTTAACCAAGACAATGCCTAAGTACTCCCCTACA
Source organism: Drosera capensis (assembly GCA_001925005.1). Classification (NCBI taxonomy): domain Eukaryota; kingdom Viridiplantae; phylum Streptophyta; class Magnoliopsida; order Caryophyllales; family Droseraceae; genus Drosera; species Drosera capensis. The sequence continues at coordinate 4,037 of LIEC01000595.1, forward strand.
CACAAAATTGGATACCTTAAAAACCTCAACCCTTATCATAAGATCCCCAATTATAAGGCACTCTTCCATCTACATAAATTCCAATATGGGTTTCCATCACTTTGTAATTTTCCACCATATTAAATACACCAAGCATTATACTTTGAGCATCAATTTTTCATTCAGTCTTTATTAGTTTTGAGAGGGTTAATACATTACGTTCGTCTCTAATGAACGTAGATTACGTTAAACTCAAAGTCATCCCAAATTGACATTCGGAATCCACATTAAAATATAATAAAACTTGCTCAAAATACACTAAAATTCAACAGTCACGTGCCCGAAGAATTGATCATCAGGATCGTGTCGAGGCTTCCAGTAAAGTCCCTGATTCAATTCACCTGTCTGCAAGCTATGGTCGTGTATAATCATGAACCCTTCCTTCGCAGAAAAACAACTATCATGTTCTTCCAACAACAGCGCCATGGATCTTTGCCTCCTGCTAGAGAAATCTAATCATTCGGCTCACTTTCACTCCTTTGCCTTGACGAAGAAAAGAACACTTGAGCTCCTTCCTCCCTAGTTGATGTCAACAATAAAATTATGCATACTACGAATTATTTGCAGATGATCAAGTTTTACATAAAATTGACATAACTTTAAGTTTTCTAGTACAATCCTCGGTTAGTGACATAATTTTCTTATATCGCTAAGATAAATAACGAAACTCTTTAAAATACGTATTAAATAATACAATGATGCTTCATCGTTATAATTTGAATGGAACGAAAGAAGTGATACATAACCAACAACCACGAATTCCATGCCATACGTCATCATTGTTATCAAGCTTAACCAACAACCGTCGTTAGTACGTCAGCATATCATCATTGTCGTCGCCAACATGAAACGGTACGCCTTGAGGTAGTACGTCCCGAAAATATCTCTTCGTCATAGTAAAAAAACACATACTCCTGAAATTAAACCACTCACCAACATGAAAACATTACGCCTCGAGGTAATACAGTCTGAAAAAGGATACACGACGCCTCGAGGTAGTACGAGCCAAAGATGGATGCCCCAAGATGAGACCAGAACGACTTCGTAAAAACAAGATTAGAAAAGAATATACTAATACAGTTTGAAGGTAGAGCCGATATCATTTATAAACAAATTCGTGCGATTGTGGGGAAGGGAAAACGGAAGTCGATATGGTGAGCGAGGGGATGGTGAGATTTTCGAGTTCCAGTCGACGAGATGACTACAACAACGACGTAGGGAAGATAGCAATATGATTTGATAGTGGAGAGGGGTGGTTGTTGAGGGTGACAAATTTGTTATGACCGATATGATCAAATTATAGGTAAATATCTCAATCAAATAATATGCAATATGAAAAATAGATAAAATTGAGATTTTATTTCAAAAAAAAAAAGAAAGAAAGAAAGAAAAATCAATAAGGTGGTACCTTCATGAAAGAAAAAAAAAAGATGGGATGCTTATCAGGATTTTTTTTTGATACATGTACCTATCAATAATTTTTTCTTAAAAAATTAAAAACCAAAAAATAAATAAAAACCCGAAAGAAAATGAAACTATAGAAAATAAATAACAAATGAAACCCTCATAAAAATAAGAAACGAGAGTGTATGTGATGACATAAATGTGTTTAATAACAAATGAATGATTAAGATTAAAAGGTAAAAAATAAATTTTGAAGACTAAAAGATAACAATTTGTTAATAGACACGACACATACTCCCTAAGCCCCATAAAAATACTAACCCATAAAATAAAAAACTAATAAAAAAGGATCCTAAAAAAATTAAATTAAAAAAACTCAAAATTTTGTCCAAAAAAAAAACTAAGGAATTTCCTTTTATAGTCATCTTAAAATGAATTATGACAATAGTTTTCTGCACCTATTTGAAAATTTTCACATCGTAAATACAAAAAGATTGTTTATCTTGTATTTGTAAAGGGAATTTCATGCTAATAGTCTCATATTATTTTCATTCCATTCGAATTATAACGTTATCCTATGTCAATAATAAAATTATCTCCGTCCAAATATGTTTTTCTCTCATGACTTTCTTAGTTTGTTCATGGGGATTAAATAGGTAGGATATGGCTAAATTTTCTCCTTTTTCACTTATCATATGTTTGTTTGGTTTTTTTTATAATTCAAAGAGATGTGACTATTAATATGTGACTATTAATTCTAGGATTTTTTATCTCATCCTCTCCCTCGTCAATTAATCCCCCATATGAAGGGTTGGACTCTAAATTAGACTAATTCATTCTATCCTGTCAGTCGAAAATAAACACAGAACTAAAGATTGAAATATGTTGGATTAACTAAGGGCAAAGAAACTATGATGCTATTATAATGTGTTGTTAGGAATCAATGGATATGGATATTAAATGAGTAGAAAATTTCAAAAACAATAATAATTTTAAAAAACTCTCACCCATTGAATGAGCCTTAACAAAATATAATTTTTATATTATTAACAACAAATTTTCTTTTTTTATTAATTAATCCCAAAACAATTACTCCCTCTGACTCATATTTATGAAAATATTTTGATCCGACATAAATTTTATACAAGATTTAAATTTGTGTGGATTTTGATAAAAAAAAATATTTTTTGATAATATAAAGTGATTGTGAAAAAAAAATAATGGATCTATTATATTACATGAGATTGATTTGATATATTTTTATATTAAAAAATTCTTAAAAATAAAAAATTATAATTTTTTATATTGTTTAAATAAAAAAATTATTATAATTAATATAAAAAATAATATATTATTTTCTTGTACGATCGAAACAAACGAGCACACTCCTGGTTCTCAAACACACCATCCAAAACCCCTAATCATCCTTCTCCTCACCCCCAAATTCCCCACCAATGGCGACCGTGGCGCCACCTCTCGACAACAACCACCGCCCCTCCTCCTCCTCCGCCGCCTACGACCCCACCTTCGTCCCCGACGCCGTCAAGACCTTCGTGGTCCACCTATACCGACACATCCGCGACAACAACGTCTACGAGATCCACCAGATGTACGACACATCCTTCCACACCCTCACAGACCGCCTCTTCAAAGACACTCCCTGGCCATCCGTCGATGCCGTCTCAATTTACGTGGATAATGATCATGTGTTTTGCTTGCTGTATAAGGAGATGTGGTTCAGGCATCTGTTTGCGAGGGGGAGTGTCGGGTTGAAGGAGAGGATAGAGAGTTGGGATAATTATTGCGAGTTGTTTGGGGTTGTTTTGTTGGGGAATGTGAATATTCAGTTGCCGAATCAGTGGCTTTGGGATATGGTTGATGAGTTTGTGTATCAGTTTCAGAGTTTTTGTCAGTTTAGGGCTAAGTTGAAGGGGAGGAGCGAACACGAGATCGCCCTGCTCAGGGAGTTCGATAAGGTTGATTACTCCTGTTGGTTGTTGGTTGTTTTTGTTGATGTGCATATGGTGTATTTTTATTTATTTTGTTGTTTTAGATTGGGGGTTTTGTCATGTCTATTTCCTTCAATTTGTTCAGGATTTCATTGAGAATGCAGCTATGCAAATATTGAAGGTTTCATTTGGAATGTACATATCTATTGTGAAATTAGTTTTATACAAGAGCTCTGGACCAAATTAGAAGTTACTGATTATATGATTTTTCGAAGGATATAAATTAAACAATCATTTTCATTTATCTCAAGTTCAATGTTACTATTGCATTATGTTAATCATCGTTTTTTGTAGGCATGGAATGTTTATGGTGTGCTCAATTTCTTGCAAGCCTTGGTTGACAAGTCAATGATCATCGAAATTTTGGAGAGAGAGAAACAGGGCCTTGAGCAGTTCACTGCTACTGATGGCTATGATTATAATGGTGGGAGTAATGTTATGAAGGTTTTGGGTTATTTCAGCATGGTGGGATTGCTCCGAGGTCATTGTCTTCTTGGGGATTATCAAACTGGTTTGAAGTGCCTGCGCCCAATTGATAATAGTCAGCAAGGTGTTTACACTAGTGTCATCGGTAGCCACATTGCCACCATATATCATTATGGATTCGCGAATCTTATGCTACGAAGGTACGAATACGTGTTGAAAGTGATGATCACGCCATTCAAACAACATATATTACTTTGGTACTTTTGCATTCGGCGGAGGGTAATTCCTCCTGATAAATTTCTGTTCAGTCCCAGCCTGTTGGGTTTTTACTATTTTAAATTGTGTAGTTGAATGTAAAAAATCATGATTTATGGATGGATTCTACATTCATATTTCGTCTAAAATGCAGTACAGACTGTACATGAGATCTAGATTAATGTCATTCTTGATACATTCTTCTTCTGTGGTCAAGACTCAAGACTTGATTGTTGTTTAGCTGTAGGAGGAATAGCCATATGAATTAGATGAGTCAGTTATGTTTATTTTTCCAGTATCTTTGAAGTTCAAACTCAGGAATAATGTTCCAAAATTTCATTTTCCTTGTCCCAAAAGTTAATTTCAACTTAGTGAGGTTGGGATGATCTCCTTTTTTATAGTAAAAGAGAGTTGAGAACTTTCTTTTATGTTGGTCAATTAATGTGATGAATATTCCTTTAAACAGGTATGGTGATGCGATTTGGGAATTCAACAAAATTCTTTTATATATTTTCAAGACAAAGCAGTACCATCAGAAATCCGCTCAGTATGAACAGATACTAAAGAAGAATGAGCAGATGTATGCCTTGCTTGCAATTTGTCTCTCACTTTGCCCTCAAGTAAAGCTGGTGGAGGAAACTGTAAATGCTCAACTTCGGGAGAAGTATGGTGAGAAAATGTCTAGAATGCAAAGATATGATGATGAGGCATTTGCTCTTTATGATGAGCTTTTCTCGTATGCTTGTCCCAAGTTCATTACTCCCTCAGCTCCTGACTATGATGAGCCTCTAGTAAATTACAACCAGGTATGGTGCTCTTTTCTGCGGGAAGCTTGTGTTCATTTATTTACTTAGGTACATATCCGCATAGCTGTTAGCTAGAGATTTGTGCTTTGACTATCTTGATGATATACAGTTGACTCCCTCACAGTAATCTGTATATACTGAATGTGTTTTATGTGGTAATCATGCGGAAAGCTTGTCATTTTGAGGATGGAACTTATTGTACTCGAGGGGCAAACTCCTCTGTGCAATGACAATTATTCCTCAAAAAGAACCCCAGGTGCTGAGCATCCTTGTCAAGTAGGAGTAGGCTATTACGATCCATTGACTAAGTTCAAAGTAGAATGAAACTATTTGTTTGGGCCAATCAAACCGATGTCTGAAGTTATTTCCTTATGTTCCTGGTTTTTACGATAGTTCTAGTTGAACTGATTAAAGTAATGAGTCTAATGATAAAGATCATGGAGAAAACATGCACGCTTGATTTAATCATGGATTATTTTTTGGGTGTTGGAAGACTCCACAGAGTGAATGACATTATTGTCAAATACATGTAGCAGTTGAGTGGGGAAAAGGCTCAGTCTGGTTTGGTAATTGGCATTTGTCCTGCCAGATTCAAACTTCGAATTATATCTGTGTGCTTCACATTAGTCTGTTTTTTTCCCTGGTTTTTTTTAACATAATGCGAATGTTTAACGTACAGGATACATATAGGCTCCAGTTGAAATTGTTCCTATATGAAGTGAAACAACAACAGTTACTAGTTGGAGTCAGAACCTTCTTGAAGGTGTTTTCATCTATCTCGCTTGCAAAACTTGCAGCGTACATTGAGGTGGATGAATCTACTCTAAGGTAGGAATTCACATTATTGTTTTTCTGTTTTGTTTAGGCTTGTAGGATTTGGAGTAGTTGAGTGGTGCACCTTTGGTTTCCTTTGCAGGACAATCTTAATGACATATAAGCACAAAACTCACGCTGCAGACGCCCGTGGGAAAATCATATCCAATGCTGATATTGATTTCTACATTGATGATGTATGCTTATTCGAGAGCTTTTAATCTTCTATCCCTTTTCCTTTTCCCTTTTATTGCTTTGCTGATTTGATGCCTTTTATTGACCACGGTTTCGGAACTGTCGGTTCCGGTTTCGGGAAATAAAGGAACACAAACCGAAACCTTAAGGAACGGTTCCGGTTTCGGTTCGGAACCAACGTTCTGGTATGATTCGCTTTCGTTTTTGGTTCCGATTCGATTCCGGTTCGACTAATTTATATGCGTTGTTTGCCGAAGCATTATCAAAACCAATTGAAAATACTTTGGAAACTAATTTATGTTCATCATAACCGATTGAAAATACTTTGGAAACCATTGGGCTATTTAATCTTTTTTCTTTTGAAAATAAAACTTAAAAGCATTTTCTTACAAGCCCAACACTCAATAATTACAGCAAATATAAAAAGACCCAAAACTTAATTCGCTTTCGGTTTGTAATTTTAGAAACCGGAACCGGAACCTTATATGACGATTCGATTCCGGTTCCAAATGGGTTTCTGTTCTGTCCGGTTTGGTTCTGGTTTCAAACGGTTCGTCCAAACCGGTTTCGGTCCATCCTGTTCGGTTCCGGTTTCAAACGGTTTGCTTCCGGTTCCAATTGCAAACTGGAATCTTACTCTGCGCTTTAAACTTCTGAAGCAATCACTTCATCGTTTCACTTAAAATCCATGCTGTTGGTTTTATCCTTTTCTGTTTCGAAAGCATTATGATCACTTTCCTAGTTTCCTTGTAAAATATGTAGCCCACTCCTTGGCTTTTGATTGTTCTCATGGCATATGACGAAAACATACATTTAACGACAATTACTCACTTCCGTTTTAAAGCTAAATAATCTTGTTGCTGTGCAGGACATTGTTCATGTTGTGGAGTCAAAGCCATCCAAGAGATATGGGGACTATTTCCTGCGCCAGATTGTGAAGGTAGCGCCCTTCCCGTTCTCATCGTTTGTCATCTTGTTGAGCTTCATCCTTTTAAATTCAATTGCTTTGTGGAGTCTGAAATTTGTCGAAATTTGTTTCTATGCAGATGGAAGGTGTGATAAATGACCTGGATGCCATAAAGCTCGACTGAGCCATTGTATCTTAACGTGTTTGCAATCCTACAATAATCTACTGTTGTTGGTCGTCCTTTTTTTCTAGAGGGTCCTTTTTTCCGGAATATTTATACTCACTAACTTCCTGTTGAGGCTTAGTCCCAGGAATTCTGTGTCTTGGTGGTGGATGGCAGTATTAGTTTGAATGTTGCTCGATTTTGCAGCTGATATATTATGGTATTTTTGAAACAGTACTCAGTTGTGGGTTACCTCGGCACTGCCATAATAGAACCTGACTTATCTGTTTCTCGCAATGGGAATTCCAATGTCTTGTAGATCAAGGTGCATAGTGTGTTTGCTTAGAGCGATGTGTATAGAAGGCTGTGCAGGGGTTCCTGATGTTCTTTTACGTCATGGATTTCAGTTTGCCTCCATGTCTATTTATGGGGACGTTAGTTCTGTTAATCTGGAGGGTTGGCCTCAGGTTGATACATTTGATCATTTTACACCTTTTTGTCACCTTGCTTCTGTAATTTGAGAGTGTGCCTTCGAACTCTCTGATCCTTTCAAGCATTTCTCTGAGTACAGGAGCTTTCCTTCAAAGTCGATGCTTTTCTTTTAGTTGAGGCTCCAGTGCATATGCATTACATCTTTCATGTGTTGGTAACTTTAGGAGTTCTGGAAGGAGCCCAATGATGCATGCTTTATGGGTTATCGGGGGCATCATGATCGTGTCCATCATCGGGGATAACCTGACCGTGTGATTTCATTATTCGCTCTTAGTTATATGTCAGCCGAGTTTTGGACATCGTTTTCTCCCTTACTGCCATGTTCAAGGGATATTCCTTTGGCACGTTTTTTTACAGCTCTATGTTCCTTGTCAAGCAAGCTGAACTCGATCTTTTTGTTCTTTAACTTTTGTTGTAGTAGCATGTTGCCATGTTCTGTTTACCTTTTAATAATGACATCGAGCTGATTTGGCTGGAGCTGATCCATGTTCTTTATTTGAGGAACAAAACAACCCAAAACCAGCAAAAATATCCTGCATTTTGTGTTGGTGTCTTTGTTGTTGCATGAGAACACGACGAGCAGCATCATCAACCTGGAGGGCTCCAGTCCAGCCCCCTCCGCTTTCCACTCCACACCATTCTGATCGTCTCTCCAATGTCGTTCTCCAACGGCAACCACGCTGCCACCGCCTTCTCTGCTGTGCTGGCTGATACGGTCAACATCTCAGCCTTCTCTGGCCTCACTCTTGCTCCGGAAATCGCCATCTAGGCTGTACATTTGGCTCTCTTGTCCGTCTCTCGACTTGAGCATTTTGTTTTGCCTTTTGATACTTGGCATGTGTATTTGCTGTGTTTTCGTAATTCGAGGGGGAGTTGTGTAACTTGTGTTAATAGATGAAATGAGATACTAGTTTGGTAAACATTGATTTCTTGGACATAAAAGCAGTTGAGTTTTTGGAGTGGTGTCCATTGTTCGGAGTCGATGTGTGGTTGTCGAAGTGGAAGAGCGGGTTGCATTAGATGTTTGATTTGTGATTGTTTGGGAGAATTTAACCGGCATCACAAAACAGTCACTATATTGTTCGCAACCAAGATAAGAATGTTTGCATCTCGCCATCTCAGCAGCCGGAAACTCAGTCACTAAGCCACAAATTGATCCTAGAACCTCAATAATCAATAGTACTACGAGAGTCTTTGAAACCAGCAGAATTCAGTTGATTTCACTCTCCCGATGGATGCTCTTGGTTGTTGGCTCAACGAGACCATTTGGGAGTTGAATGAGTAGAAAGGCAGCAATAGTATTAAAGGTAACTGTATGGAAAATAAGAGTTTGGAGGAAAAGATATGGTAACCAGCTTTATTAAATAGTTGTGCCAACCTTTTTCTAATAATTTATGACAGTACAGAGGGAAATGCGGCTAGGTGGTGTCGACCACCTTGCTGGAATTTGACTGCTCTCGGCGCTCTTGTCCGAGGGCACTACCTGAGTGATTTTCGATTACGACTTGGGATGCATGTCTTGCTAATACTTGATTGTCTCAGCTGAATGCTACCTACAAAAAGAGACCCCAGCCCAGCGAAACTGAATTGATGAGGAAGAGGTTCCAGATTCGCTTTGACCATTATCTACATTTGAGCATGAGGATTGAGACTGCTTACTGCTTGTGCTCATAGACGAGGAACTGGACTGACTTGGGCTCGCATTCTTCGATCCTGATGATGATTCAACCTTTGAGTTTCCGTTGCCCAATGATGAAGAAGATGATTCAGATTTGGTTTTCTCAGATTCATTGTCCGAATTCGAGGACTGGCTGTTTTGGCTTTGTTCTTTATTTTGTGACGAAGAAGAGTCATTTTTATTCTCAGCTGTATTGGAGGATGAGGATGAGGAATGAGATATATCGGATGAGCCGGAGGATGAGGAACTTGAGTCTTTGTCTTTCATGATGCTCGCTTTCTTTCTTTGTTGACGATTCATGTTTCTCATGCTCACTTGACGAGCCTTGCGACTTACTATCATGCGACGAAGAAGACTGAGTTTTGCTTTCCTCCTGGGTGGTGTCCTTCGAGGATTGAGATTGGCTTTTTGTGTTGCCTTCGGATTTCCAGGATTGAGATTGACTTGTGGGAGAAGAAGATGATGAAACTTGAGATTGACTTGTGGCAGAAGAAGATGAAAACTTGAGATTGACTTCCACGTACAGCTGAATTCGAAGAAGACGATTGAGATTGACTACTCGCATCTACATTATTGGAGGTCGAAGATTGAGACGACACTTCCATCCCAGAGGACGAACTAGCTGTGCTACTTTTGGTTGGCGGGGTCTCTGGTGTCGAAATCCATGGTTCATGTTGTTTAGTATTTTCCGAGGATGACCACCCATCTGTTGCCTGACCATAACGTAGATCGATCGAATTACCCAAGCTCAGTGCAAACAGGAATAACTCTTATTGTTTCATACAAGCGTCCCATGTGGTCATGCTTTTGTAACAGAAGAAATAAAATGATGAACTATAGAAGGGATGCTACTGTTGGGAATATGAGGCAGCGGACTCAATTTCCTACTTGTAAGAATATGATAAGAGCAACTCAACAAATACACGCTAGAAAAATAATGACACGAGCATCAAGATTTTTAACGTGGAAAACCCCTCAAAATCAAGGGTAAAAATCACGGGTCGTCAAGATCAATGAACCAGCTCCACTATGATCAAATCAGAGTACAAAATCTACACAATCAAGTGCACACAAGCGTGCAAACAACCAGCCGAAACAGCAAAGCAACAAGCTTACAAATACACAAAACAAGAACATAAACAACCTCAAAAACCTGAGGCATTGTCGAGGCAATATCTCATACCTCCGACTTCATCTTGTCGATCCAACCATTCAAAATGAAGAACTGGATGTCCAGAACATGCTGACAAAATTTTAGCCCGATCCAACGGGTGAACGAATCCGCAAACGCGGTTTTAAGGTGGCTGTGTTTGTGTGTATACGAAGAGAACTTCTCTTCGTATTGTTCTTGTATTCTCCCTATATTCTACGGCTGTCTTATTTGATTTGAATACGTATTCGTATATTTATACACCTCAATTTCTTCACGAAGGGGTAACCGCCTTTGACAATTGCACTTGGGCTTGGGCTTGATCATGGGCTTGGGCTTGGGCTTGGGCCACATAGGAGTGAACCATCAAAATCCAACAGATACCTTGCAAAGAATTCGAGCCGATTCCCTCTTGATAAGTTGTTTTCCATAGTATTTCCGAGGGCAATGTAGCTTGTGACCTCGCTATCACGAACTAAAACCCAAATAGCAAAAGAAAATGCACCTTACATTTATGTTTGGTTTTCACATAAACATGGACCTTTGATGAGTGTTCTTATTGCTTGCTTGACATGGGTTTGACATAAATAGTAAAATTTGAGTGCAATATTGTGGGGTAATTAATTCTTGCTGAGTTATGTATGGCCTATGTTCCTGGGTGTATTTTGAACTCCATCGGGGTGAATTTTGAACTCACAAATAAGGTATTCCTGGTAAGATAATTCAGAAGCTAGGATATGAAGTATATGCTCATGCGCATTAGCTTGTAAGTGACATTTATGTACGTGATTAAATTATCACCCTGCAGTAGAAATATTATTGAGCATTAGGCAGTCCTTTATATTCGTTTCAGTTATAAAACTCGTGACATCATGCTACAACCTTTTGTGATATCATGTCGAGGAGAACAGTTCCATAAAAAATTTAAACAAATAATATAAAACTCATTAATTTGTATATAATAGGTCCCTAGTCGAGAATGTCGATGCCCGATTGTATCTTCGACAAGAAAGCCTAATCTTAGGGGCTGTTTTGCAGTATCATTTTTATTTCATGTTTTTTGTTTTCATTTTACTATTTGATGAAATAAAACTGTTTGTTATTGATTTTTATTTTCCAAACAGATAATCAGAAAAAGAAAAAAGAAAATAGAAAACTAAAAAAGATGGTTTTCTCTTTCATCCGAACACAATATTTAAGATTCCTTTCACAAAAAATTATTTTGTTTTGTAAAATGATTTTGATTTGCGTTACTGACTTTCTGTTTTCATTATTAGTTTTGATTTCTATGGTTTTGACTTTGGAGCAACAATAGCAAAAAACCTCTTGGAGACTAGTTTACTGTGAAAATCCTTCTAGTTTATGAGTGACCTCACGTCTGTGGAATTCCCTACTTAAGCTGGGTAGGATATCCTGTTAGCTATGTAAATATAGTTTGATTTTGTTCTGGTTTTGACGCTCTGTAATTCAGTTCAATTTCGGACTTGTACAGCTTAGACCGGTTCCAGATCGAACCAACGACGGTAACAGTCGAAAGGTAGATTTGAATCTCAAGACAGAAGAGATTATTTTAATAAGTGAAATATTCTCTATGATGTCAAAATGCTTAATGTTATTTTGTGAAATGAACTTGTCTCTCTCGGTATCTTGATGGTGGAAGAGTAGAGTAGTTGTGTTAACTGTTTTTTGTTTTTTTTTTTGTTTTTGGTCAGAAGTTGTGTTAATTGTTATTAACTGTATTTTCTTTGTCACTGAGCAGCTAGCATGCATGCAATACAAGAAAAGGACACACCAGGGCCTGTTTAACCTGAAACTGTTGAAGTAGACATGTCCTTGTTTGTCCTCTGCCAATTGTGTTATGAATTGTTGCTTTTCTTGCTAGAATACAAGAAGTTACCACAAACTTCACAAGGGTATTTTCTATTTGTAGTCACAGTTTTCTCGCGCAGCCCATAAAGGTGCGAGGAGAGGTCAATGAGTCCAGCATTAGCCCATATTGTTTCTACTACTTCAACAGCGACAAGGGAGGCCAATGGTCAACCAGTTTCGATGGCTCCTTGAGGTCTGGGTTAGAATCAGGACTGACCCCACATACCAACGCTAGTTCTTTCCCCACATATCAACGCTAGTTCTTTCAGTGTGTTTTGTTTTCACTTTCAAACACCCTAAAGTGAAGGCCTACCTATAAGGAAGGTGCATCTTATTGATATAAATAGTACTATCAAACCATTTTAAACAGATCCTTACATGACCGAAATAAAGGCAGAATTATTGTTGACGTAATAACTTATAACCACTTGAATTGGATTCAGGTGAATTTACTAGTGGTTCTAACCTTGGCATGGAAAACACGTCGCACAGTACACACCACTGACCACTGTTCATCCACGTTACGTTTCCACGTTTTTTGTACAAAAACGTGTTTTTGCAAAGCCTCATGTTTCCTATCAATAGGATAGATTTGTAAGCTTAATAAACAGCTCAGGGGTAGAGCTTGTAGATCTAGCAAAGATCAATAAAAAGAAAAACAGAAAACGGGAAGGTTTTTCCCACAAATCGTTTTGTCGCAAACACACCACACAACAATCCTAAACTAACAATTGGTATCAGAGCAAGGAGGTAGTGTGTTCATACCTGATCGAGGAGAAGCCGTAGATCCAGCCACACCCGGCCCAGATTCGATCCAGATCCGTCGCAGCGGTCCGCACAGCCCACGACACCGCAAGGGGTAAAGCGAACCCCGATTTCGGCCGGTAAGAGAGTTGCCGAACCACCAGCAACGGAGTTTCACAAGATCCTCAAACCACATACGCATGAGCCTCTCGTCGCAGTCCTTATCCCCACCTTAGTATCTAGGCATAGGATTCCTTGCGAGCCAAGTGAGGAAGAAGGAAGACGTTTGGTTGTTGAGAAGAGATTTAGGGGAGGAAGAAGAGGAGATGTGCGGTGGAGGAATTGAGGTGGAGAGGAATTGAAACGGCGGTGTGGAGGAAAAAAGAGGGAAAGAAAGAGGAAAAACATCTTTTTTATATCAACCCTAATTTGATATTAAAAAGGAGAAAAGGAAAAAAAAAAAAGAAGCAATTATGTTTAAAAAAAACGGTTCTTTTTTTTTATTATTTATAAAGGAAAACGGTTTGTTTTTTTATTAAAATAAACGGTTTGTTTTTTTCTAAAACAAAATTCAAACAATGTCTATTGTTTCCCAGTAGGTGTCAAAGAAGAACGGCGGAATGCCGTATCATTATCCGATGCTTAACTCCTCAAACTACACGGTGTTGACAATAAAAATTGAGGCAATCCTAGATGCCCAGGATGTGTGGAAGGCGGTCGAACCAGCAGAGGAAGAGGACGTCAATCTGAGAAAGGATAAGAAGACGCGCGCTTATATCCTCGAAGCAATCCTCGAAGATGTGCTTTTTCAGATTGTGAAGAAGAAGACGGCAAAAGAAATTTGAGAGAGCCTCAAGACTAGGCACCTAGGTGCTGATCGAGTAAAGAAGGCTCGGTTGCAGATATTAAAAAGTGAATTTGATGCTCTACGAATGACAGAACAGGAATCCATTGACGAGTTCGCCGGAAAACTCAGTGGCATGTCCAGTATATTTTCCAGTCTTGGTGCAGATCTTGACGATGCTGCACTCATCAAGAAATTACTCGACTGTGTACCTGATAAGTACTTCACAGTCGTTGCCGGGATCAAACAATTTTTCGATCTTGAGACGATGTCGTTCGAGGAGGTCATAGGACGATTGAAAGCGTTACAGAAAAGAGCTCGACTACGCGAGAACATCGGTAGTGGTGGGAGTCAGCTCATGTTCATTCAAAGTGAACGGAAGGCACCCCAGAGGAACAACACTGGGGAAGCTTCGTCATCTGATCAGGGATACGAATCCGACACCTTAGATCGAGGTAAAGACGAGGGACGTGAACGAGGTCGCGGAAGGAGCGATGGAAGTGGAAATTATGCAGTGAGCCAGGAAGGTACGGGAGGCACCGACAGTAGAAGCCGTGACAAAAGTCACATTAAGTGTTTCAATTGCGGGAAGATAGGGCACTATGCTTCGGAGTGTCGCAGCAAGCGACGAAACGACGAGAGGCAGTACAAAGACGCTACTCCGGACTAGCCAGCGTTATTGTTTTCCATATCTCAGAAGGAGACACGAGGTAAACAACAAGTTGCCATACAACCCAGAGAAGAAAGGGTGGTGAAGGTGTTTCACCATGGCGAGGAGGAAAAGACATCAACCAAGGATGTCTGATACCTAGACAACGGTGACAACAATCATATGACGGGATGCCGAGAAATGTTTTAAGATCTTGATGAAAAGCTCACTGGGGAGGTGAGGCTTGGCGATGACAATATCGTTCAAGTAAAAAGCAAAGGAACGGTCGTGTTCCAATGCAAGAATAGAGATCAGTATATCCTCTATGAGGTATACTACACTCCTAAACTTCGCACTAATATCATCAGTCTTTGACAGATGACAGAGAATGGGAGCGAGGTGAATTTGATGGGAGATGCCATGAAGGTATATGAAAACGGTAAGTTATTAATGTTCGTGAAGCGCACATCAAATCGTCTTTACAAGATAAGTTTGGAGTTAGCCAAACCAATCTGTTTCCTATCAAGTTTCGAAGAAGCGAAAGATGTGGCAGTGACTGAGTCACCCATGACAGGCGTAGCAAAAACAGAGTCAGTCGTTGCTGTATGTCATTCACCACCTGCCACACGAGAGACAAGTCCATCTACTTCAACTTTGTGCATATCATTAGAACTTCCGGGATCCCCCGACACCAACAACGGTGAATTTCGACGATAACAATGGCAAGATCGTCGACGAGTAAGGACGCGCAGGCAACGCAGAGGAAATGATAGCCATCAGATCGAATCAAGCATTATTTTCGATCCACAAGAAAATGTGGATCTGGAACGCAAGAAATCCGGTGTCCTGAAAAAGAATAAATGGGTGAATGTTAAAGATAACATCTTTTGCAATAGGGATGAGGTCAGAAACCTCATAGGGAACAAGAGATGTGGTGGTGATAAAAAGAAACCCGAGGATAAATCGGAGAAGAAGGCCGATGAGGAAAAGTGTCGTCTCTTCTTTAGCCATGTCAAGATTAGGGGGGAGTATATTGGTTCTAACCTTGGCATGGAAAACACGTCGCACAGTACACACCACCGACCACTCTTTATCCATCGACCACTATAACGTGTTTTTGCAAAGACTGATGTTTCCTATAAATATGCTAGATTTGTAAGCTTAATAAACAGCTCAGGGGTAGAGCTTGTAGATCTAGCAAAGATCAATAAAAAGAAAAACAGAAAACTGGAAGGTTCTTCCCACAAATCGTTTTGTCGCAAACACACCACACAACGATCCTAAATTAACATTTACAGTCCTAGATCAATTTCTTTTCATCTGATTTTGTTATATTCTGATATGTTGTTCAGATTTGCATGAGGGAGCTTGCTTGAACTGTTGATCTAGCAAACCTTATAGAAACATCTTGTAATGTCGTATTTCATGTCAGGCGATGAAATGAGCTGGGCCTGGCAGCGATGGCCGCAGTGGTGTGTAATGTCCTGATCGCGCTCATCGCTAGTCAGTATCTAGTAAGTCCTCGCCTTCTTCTAAAAATCAGACCATATTCATCTTGACATTATTTGGTACATAGTTCAACGAATTTAGATGTTCTGTCAAATGATATCAGAAGAGATTTACTTTTTGAAATACTGGATCAATTTATTCACTTTTTGAATGAAGATTGACTCGATGATAAGCAACATTTTTCTTTATGTGATCAGGGGTTTGACTCTTCCTTGGGTTCGACTATATATGTGGTCAGTGACCTATCCCTTTTTGTTAGCAAGCAGTATTTGGACGGGAGGAGGAGCACGGGATCAGAGATCCATCATTTTCCGAATAACTGTAATCGCATGCAAAATGACCATATACTAATAGCACACAGTACAATGTGCAATTTGATTTTGCAGTGTGTATCATGTGGTCATCTTCAGATGCTGCATGCTAGTGGTGTTGAATAGGTCCAACGCAAGACTTGGTCTTGTGGTCTATTTCCATGGCTTTGCCTTCTTGTTATCTATTTTGGAAATCAGCAGGTGCAAGGAGGATATAGGCAGCAAACACAATACAAAACAGCAACACTCAACAGAAAGAGCAAAGGAACAGGTCTGTGCAGTCACAAAATAACAGTCGGATCAAAGGTCATGCATGGTCGTATCAAACTGATTTTTGGTGAGCGTGTACATGACATCCTATTCTTTGTATTTAACTGTTGGATCGTCGATCGGTGTTCTGTAAGTCCGCCAATCTAGTCCCAAACAACAGGAGGCAGGTTTGGGTGATTTAACTCCATCTTCCTTATTGTTGTTGCTATTATTATTTGATCTTCACTATGTATACGTGATTAGAGATGTTATCGTTTTATTTGTGATGATATCTAGGTTGTGTACCTAATGGAACTTGGTTTTGTTTCAAAACCGTCATAGTGAAGTGTTTGGTTGGACTCCGAGATCGGTCCTGTGGTTTTTATTCCTTAAATTTGGGAAGATTCTTTACGTTAAAAGTGTTGTGTTAAACTCGTCTCTGATTTGTCGGATTGTATATTGTCATTTGGTTAGTTAGAACATTTTCTCACAGGTTTAAACAAATCGAGAAAGTTATCGTCTTTCCCCCAACAATTGGTAGGTACAGTAAGCATAATATGATGCTCTGCAGATTCTTCCCAGCTCTATCTGTTATCATCATTGGGTCATTGAAGTAGACATTTTATACTACCATTAACGTCGTTTCTCTGTGAAATGTGAATCAGCTGCAACCATGGCTGGTGATGGTGCCTGATCCCTGGTGCCAAGGACAGGAGCTGCACGTACTCTGATGAGGACCTGACGAGTTCAGTGAGTCAGTGACTTCAGCTTATTAGTCGACAGGTGCATGCATATATCGTGATTCTTACTCCCTTGGTTCTACGTTTGGCATGCCCTTCATGTCGGGGCACTACGACAACTGCGGCTGCTTGGATTCGTGGTTGTCTTTTCTTCAAGATCGCTTATAATAGCAATGTTTCTTATAATAGCAATGTTTATCCTTAAAAGTAAATCCCGAAGGATTTTTCTTTGATCAACCAAATAACCCGCAAACCCGGAAGACCTTCTAAATCAGTTTTCGCTGACGGACTCACTATTACAGAGTAGTTATAATAGCAATGTTGTTACTCTTGCATATCGAAAATTTGCTCTTTGATGGTTGGCGTGTTATGCGGAGACACTAAACAAGGTATAACTTATACTGAGGAAAAAAGGTTGTATGTTCACAATGGACAAACAGGAGCTTATGATGATTTTGTTGTTATGGGTATGACTTTGACGTTATATTCCATTGAGAATCACGCAAACCCTCCATCATTCGAAGCGCTCCTTTATATTGAGAATCATGTATTGTGGATTGTCTTGATACGCGCTAGTTGTTGGATATGCATTGTTGATATCTGATGAAAGAACTATTCAAGGTCTTATATTTACATGACACATTTGTCTACCTCAGCAAAATAAACGCCGTAATGAATACACTTTATGACTAGTGTTAATGGACAAATTAGAGATTATCCAGCAACTACTTTGTAAACGGCTCAGTCATCTCCTCCAATATGGGAAGATATCAGAGGATCGAAACCTGTTGAGTGTCGAGCTACTTTGTGATGGTGAGCCCGTCAACGAAAACTGATTTAAAATATCCTTCAAATTTACGGACTATTCGGTTGATCAAAGGGTTCAAAAAAAAAACAAGCAACTACTAGCACGTAAACCACTGGTCCCTGATTCATTAATGAAAGATTCAGCACGCACCCATCCTTTTCATTCCTATATATTAGCTAATCAGTTTGATTCTGATCATATTTGCAATGTTTCCTGGTTAAGTTGAAATCTATGCATGATGAGCCAGCTACTGATTTCGGCTCAATTCTGACAGGCAAATCCTTCCTATCCCTTGCATCTAGAGTATCGATGGAAACAATGAGATATGGTATGTCATATACCGGCGAGGTCCTGATCTTCATACTGAATTTATAGTCTGATGGTCGGTCGCATATGGTCTCTCATCAACTTGTCACGTTACGAAATCTCATCTCCAATAGCATCACCTTTTCTTTTACAGAACTTAAACACATTAGAAATCTACTACACCTCTAAACCAGAGATGTATGTACTATGTACAAACGTGCACGACCGTCCCAAAATTGATTGTACTAAGCATACTTGCAAAATAGAGGACTAACAACTACAAAAGTTACAAAGAAAACTAGTGATACATTAATACAACACTGATCGCGAACGTTGTGTCCCTTTAATATGTCGCCTCATGACTTCTTACCGTTATGCAAGATGCCTTGATCCTGGATCGTTTTCCATTGATGGGCGATGTCTTCTGCGATTTTAACAGCATCCCAGGATGTGCCTAGAAGTCCTCTTCCTGTGAATCCGACGGTATACAATCCTTTCTCAGCCTTCCATCCATTGGGAAACGGTGTTTTAGGCATGCCAGCATCCGTGAAAAATCCGCTGTCCTGCATTTACATCATGTCACATGCCAAAAACATTTAGCGCATATGATTGATTAAAATCTTGTAAAGTTTCGAACAAATATACAGTATTTTTACGATAATATAGATGAGAGTGACGATTAATCACTTTCCACTCTGAATATAGATTCTGATAACAAGATACGATGAGCATTCGGATAACCATGCATTCTGGATAGTACAGGAATCGGGACCTTATTCGACAAAAGCGACAGGAACGTTGATTGGGTGTCATAAAGAGGTGAACATGGCTTCTAATGACAAAGTACTAGAACTAAAGATAGAGATATGCTTTCTCATGAATGCAAATTGGTTGAAGAAGATCCTTGGTAGGTTGAAAGACAAAAGTCGAGAGCAACTTTTTAACCTTGAAGTTGCCCTTTTGCAACATGAGCTCTCCCTTTTGGATTACCTACTCATTGACATGCAAACATCAAGCCATACTCATAATGCCCACAATCAAATTAAGCATCACAGTGCTTAATGTAAGAGGATAACCTAGGCCAAGATACACTCTTAGCTTCTTTTTTGTCTTTTTGATGCGTTGTTTTCGTCTAACCAGAGGAAAAATGATGCAGGATGATTATCAGATTATTTTTTTGTTATTTTTGTATTTTAAAATTTGGTCATTATGTATTGAGATTTCAGAAACCCTATGTGACTGCATTCTGTCCCTTTTAATACTGATTTCGTGTTATCCGATATTGTACAAGCCCTGTTTGTGCATCATTTGGTATCAGAGCATGGCCGATCTATTAGGACATGAACGAGGACGAAGGTGTAGCTATGGCAGGGGTTGTGGATTCGATTATAAGGAAAGCGAGCAATCATGTTGGTTCGGTGACCTACGTGATATAGAGATATGAGAATTGAATAGAAGTTATGTTTTGAGTCTTTGAGACCTGTTTATCCCAATCCTATGGTGAACCGGGTTCTCCTATTTGATTGATGCCTTACGCTTTTAAGAGTTTTCACCTAGATCTTTGAGCCATGCTTCCTTCTTGCATCAAAATTGTGACAAACATATAGGATACTTCTCCTACACCGACCGTCACATAGTTCAGGACGCTAAGAAACTATGACTTGAATTCTTACTGATTATGATTGCTGGAAATAGTTATACTCCGTAAGTCAGCTCATTCTATAGGTGGTGATGAATAGCTCAGTTGGCCAGTTACTCAATCAGTGGTTGTGTGCTTCTGCTTCAGTTCAGTTATTGAGGTATGACATAAGCATAGTTCATCGTACATGACTATTGAGTTGAGGTCCTTACGTATGTAATGGTCGGTTCTCAGATTCGGATCTTAACTTTCGAAGAAGATTTAATATAGAAGTAATAGCCCATTGTGCGTCTCGTGCGAGTCTACTTCACGAACGACCTTATTAGTTAAGTTCGAGCTACTATTGCAACTAAGCAAAAGGTGTGTTTTAAGAGAAAGAGACACAAGATTGAGAGTAATGATATGAGCTGAAAGCATGAAAAATACTGGAGCAACAAAAAGGTGATGAGGCAAATTTACCTTGAGCCAAAGAGGGACATTGCTCCTGTACCCAGTTGCCAAAATTATTGAATCAAATTCCTTTTCTTGTCCATCAACGAATTTCGCTCCTCTCGTTGTTATTTCCTTTACACCTTCCGTTACCTGTTCAACAAAATCATGCAGCATCCAGTTATTACAACTGAAGTCTTAATTACGTGACAGACAGTCGAAAAATAATATTCATGAAGTTGTTATTATTTGTATTGGTGAATACTACGATATGACTCTTACAGTGATTATGATGAAAGATTTCGGGTTTAAATATTGCTGTAGAGTTAGTTTCTCGACATGTTTTTATAATATGTCAGAAGAAGTGCTATGGTACAAACAATGAACAGGTTCTTCAGCATTGACGCTTAAGGTTGCTATTCTCACCTTGATTTTGCCTGATTTTATCAGAGATAGAACCTCTACATCAAGAACAGGGGTCTTTCCGGCGGCATTCTTCAGTTCAAGCGGCCCAATCTTCGGCCTAGGAATTCCGATCTTCTCTGTGCTACCCAACGTGAAGCTAGCCATCAACAGCAGCAGCCTGTCTACTAGCTTCAAAGGCAACCATTTCAGCAATGCCATGGCAATCCCAAACGTCGAGAACCCAAGCATCTCCCTAGGCAAAATATGGACCTAACATCACAGAACCCAAAAACATCAACAGCAGAAAACCCAAAATCACATAACAATAACAACTACCATAAGTGCTCATAAGGACAGGTCGGGAAAGGGGCAATATATACACAGTCTTATCACTGTTACAGGTAGCAGAAATACCATTTTCTTATACTCCAAGAAACAATCGGGAACAACAAGACCAAGTTTAAACATCGCTATTGAATTTATGAAATCGACTCACCGAGTTCCTAACAACCATATGAGGCGTGGCATTGTGTCGACAAAGATCCAAACTAACTTCCATGCCCGAATTCCCACACCCAACAACCAAAACCCTCTGATCCTTAAACCGCACCCCTGACTTATACTCACACGTATGAATCACAATCCCCTCAAACCTCTCCATCCCATCAATCTCCGGCCACCATGGCTCCGCATTCTCCCCCGTCGCCACAACCATCCACTTCGAATAGTACACCGAACCATCCCCCGTCTCGACCCTCCATACACCCGCCTTGTCAATATATCTCGCCCTCCTCACATCCTGCCCGAACCTGACCTTAACACAGAACTGTTTCGCATAGTCCTCCATGTAGGACACGAACTGGTCCCGGGACGGGTACTTGGGGTAGTCTGCAGGGAATCCCATCAAGGGAAGCTCGCAGAACTGCTTCGGGAGATGGAGCGTGAGGCGATCGTAGGTGCGTTGTTGCCAAAGGGACGCGATGCAGTCGTTCCGTTCCAGGAGAAGGGACGGGACTCCGTGGGACGAGAGACACGCCGAGGTCGCTAGTCCTGAGGGGCCCGCGCCGACTATTATGGGGCCGTTTACGAGGTACCTTGTGCGTGGTTGTTCGGGGGCTGGTTCTTGAGCTTCATTGTTAGAACCCATAAGGGAGTTCACTTCGAAAACACTGGTATTTCGCGTCCACAGTTTTTTGATGGAAGTGTAGAAGGGAAGGTGAAGGGTTTTGGGTTTGAGTTTGTGAAGATGTTTGTATTGGTGAGTGGCGAAATGGAGCTTTGGTGATGGTGCTTTGGGAAAAATGATTGCAGCTGAGCTGAAGGGTGAAGGGCAGGAGTACTGAAGGAGGTGTGACAGTATAAATACATTAATGTGTGTGAGGCGGTGATGGGCAATCCCAGAATTTCTCAATAAAGTGGAACTGATAATAGGTTATTCATTTTTTTTAAGAAACTTTAAAAATGAAAACGTTATTGACAATAATATATTTTTACTCCTTTTGTCTCCGAAATCTGATTCAAAGTCAATATAGGACCTAAGGGTACATAAGAAATGTATTGAATCGATTCTTTTCAATGAATAGATCCGATCATAATTTCGAATCTGGAATTCAAAAAGATAAAATCAAAAAAGATAATTTGAATTATAGAATTCAAATGAAATCTATGATCAACCAAGTTTTATCGAATTGAATAAAGAGTATGAAAAAAGGATTCGATCCTCTTCTCTTGATTTCTCGAACGTAGGGATCCGTGAATCGGGATCCTGGTACATATAGATAAAGATGATTCAATGATAGCAAAAATATCCAATTCGAGAGCCTTTTTCAAATAGTCTTCGATCGAATACGTATTAATACATATTCGATTGAACTTCAATTTTTTTAAAAATATTTGTCTAAGTCCTCACTCATAGGTCTGATAACATTTTTTAATTTGATCACTTTCAAAAAATTACAACCTTTTTTTTTTAATAATCTTGTAACATAAAAGAAAACCAAATCAATTTTATTTATTACAATACATCCATTATCCTTAAAAAATACTTTTTCCATTAAAATCTACATAAATTCAATATTCTTATATCGGATCAACACATTTCACTAATAATGAAAAGAAGGGGGTATTTTTTTTATATGGAGTGACATCATTAGTGACAACAGCTTATAAAATAAAGGCTCACATTGATGTTTCATAATGAAGCAATCATTTCCTTATGTGTGTACAGTACTTGATGATTCTATTAGATTCGCAAGCTTAATGTTCAAAACGAAGGTTACAAGGGCTTAGATATACAAGAAAAAACTTAGGCTACTTATAGCAATCAATTTAATTAGTTGATGTCACAGTAAGGCATATGTAAATCCATGACTAAGCATGAACTAGGAAGCTTCTGATTCTGCCTGGTTGAATTGAGGCAACTAACTGATTGTATTTTCCAGAAAAATGTCAAAAAGTAAAAAAGTTTAGTTAATGCCATAATTTGATGAGACAAGATGACATACAATGTGTCATGCATTAGTAAAATTAGCTAGGCATGCATATCTCAACAACTATATCATCATCCTAACATTATTTGAAGTTGGATGTAACGTAATCAATCCCAAATGTCTAGTTTCGTGACACGAGCCCTAAGCTAAAAAACAGTCTAATTCTCTCGTTAAATAAACATGCACCTCCATCATAATCGTGATTGTGACTGAGTATCTGAATCACATATGGTAGAACAATATCAATCTGAGTTCTTTGTAACATTAATGAAACCGTGTTTATCTCGTTTGTTTCGGATTTGTAAGTTTCGAACGAAATTTTGTAAATTAAATTATTAAGGTTATTGTAGGGCCATGTATGCACCAAAAAGTCCAAGGGGAGTGTGGGAATCTATGGACTCAGCTGACTTGCTCCAGTTTATGATGATGCAAGATACCAGTGGACTGCACACTGATATCTCAAGCTAGTGAGTATTTATGAAGCTGAATGGGAAGATCTATGACAAATGATTTAGCTGCATATATGCATTTGGTTCTTGCATAGATGGAGCCCACTTCTGATAACATGAATTCACAATCAATATGGTCAAACTTTGTGCTCGAGTACAATGCATGGTGTACACTCACAGTCTCTCACTTGCTCTTCCAATCCTTCTTGATACTGGAAACAACAAATACTCCTTCCTTCCGGAAACATAAATAACGATTTCATTCGATATATAAATTTATATCTATGTTGGATTTATATGAAATTTGATGAAAAAAATATTTTTTTGATGATAGTGGAGTTTATGATAACAGTTATGAAAGAAGATAATGGGTAACCTGTAACATATGGTGATTGCTTTGATATTTTTTTATGTGAAAAGATTATTAAATATCATATGTTGTATATATTTTAACATGATTTAAATAAATAAATATTATTCATATTATAAAATGAAAGGGGACAAATGGGATAAATGGGAACACGGGTAGTATAAAATTCTACAAACTAAAAAACCATAAAACCCCCTTAGATTACTTAACATTGACATATAGTTTTTTTGAATTTTTAAAAATATATAAATGATTTTAAAATCAACTCATCTAAATGATATTTCGTGTCAAAATAGTATTGTAAAATAATTAGGGTTGATACAATTGCGATCAAAATAGAGAATCACAAAATAATGAATACGGAAAATCAATTGAAACAAATCAAGTAGAGACATAAATTGAACTCATTTTTCATAAGCCGATTTTTTTTTCATAACGGTGCTCATGGACGTAATTGAATTCGCCTCCAAGATGTAACGATAAACCTATTTGTGTCGAAAACAGAATAGATAAACCTATTTGTGTCGAAAAGTCCAAAAATGACTGCAGACTAAGGTCTGAAAGAACTTATCTTTTTTGGTTGGTGGGATATACTCTCCCTTCTTGGTCATACATTTGACATGATCTCGTGGAATAGATGACCATCCACTCATTTTTTGTTGGGGTTGAAAATTTGATAAAACTCAAAATAAAATTCGGTTTCAGTTAATCAAATTTTTGTTTGGTTTTCAAAAGTTCGAAACCGATATTGAACCGAATTAAATTTGGTTATATGAAAAAATCGACCAAAATAACCAAATTTTATTCGATTATTTCGGTTAGAAGCCGATTTCATAAAAAGAATATATCAAATTGCAGTTATCCAGCAGCACATGTGCAAGTTGTAAACATAATTTACAAGATATCAAAATAATCTGAGTCCAAAAAGCATGATCCTGATTCCTATCACAATAAACTACTCAAAACAAGCACCTACATTACTAAACTGATCCAGCAATAAAGCTAGAAACAAAACCTGAAGTTTCGATCTCGTTGGTAACTGAAGTTCGATCCTGTCACAACCGTTACAATAGGTAAATAGCAAGAGCTGTATACATAGCTTCAAGGGTAAAGGCAAATTCACAATGTGTGAATATAGTATGTTTACATGGTATCAGAGCTGAAACCCTAGCCGCTGCCACCACTCTCCTCAGATCTACTGCCACTCACAGCCAACATCACCAGATCCGCACAGTCGTAGTCTCTCATCCAGACATCACTAGATCCGCACAGCCGTAATCGCGTCGCAGCATCAAACTCAGATCGACACCACCTCGATTTCAGATCTGCAGGAGTCCGTCGCCCCAGAGATCGAGCCGCACCGCCACTCCGAAACCCGTAGTCGCCACCGTCATCAACAGCTACAGCCACCGTCACCAGATCCACCTTCCCAAAGACTGGACTCGTCCTGATCCAGCCACAGCCACGACTGAAGGCACCCAACGTCGTGTTGGCCTCATTGCTACTGATCATCCCCCAGCCGAACCCAGCGCAGTCGCCTTGCCTCTTTGGTGACAGCTGTAGGATTTGGTACTGTACCGAAGTAGGTGAATTTGGAATTCTGAAGTGGGATTTAGTTCCTGTCGTGGGATTTAGTGTTCTGATGTGGGATTTGGTGTTAAACTTTGCTGGAGAAGTGCATTTGGTGTTCTGAAAATGGAGAATTGGGGAATTCGTTCCCTGTTTGATTTGGTGCTGGTATTCTCCCTGAAGAAGTTGTACTGCTCACTTGTTTGATCTCTGCTTCGTGACCGTTTGTCAATTCCTATCACGATTAAAGTCGGTGATCGGATCTGATTTCAGCACATAAATCTGATTTGGATATGTGTTGCTACTTGCTGAGTTGATGGTCATTTTCTGATTTGAGAAAGAGGAGAACAATGATCTTCACATCCGTTATTTTCTCTAGAGTCGGATTCTCTGTCTTTAGTCGACTCAAATCAGTTCAAATCCACTCAATTGTCCTCAAATCAGCCTGGCTATTTTCTAAATGACAACCGGCCAGAATCAAGAGGTGTCTATTGTGCCACATCAAGTACCCGTATCTTCACATCATTTGAAGATTCTTGTTAATCTTTTTAGTTGCAATTGGGTGCAGTGGTCAAGATTTGTTGAAATTGGACTGAAATCCCTTCGAAAAGAGAAGTATCTGACAGATGAATCGTCAAATCCAATCATCGAAGACTGGTCGACTGAGGATAGTTCGATTCTCATGATTCTATGGAATGCCATGGAGCCTAATATTCTTTCCACAGTTCACACCTTTAAGACAACTAAGAAACTATGGAATCATCTCTAGGCCACCTATTCAGGAAAGAAAAGTATGGCACATGTATATGCTGTCTCTCAAGCACGTGCATACTGTAAACAGGATTATGCTAGCCTCCAAGAGTACTACACTATGTTCAAAAAAATTGATGATGAGATGAACGAACTGTTTCGCTACAGTCCAGATCCCGCCGCCTATGAAAAGCTCAGAGAAGAGCTGAGTACCCTTATATTTATTGGGGACATGTCGACCAAATATGCTTACGCTTGATCGACTCCTTGGTCAGTCTACGGTGCCATCACCAGAGGCCACATATCATCTTTTACGGGAGATGTTTCCATCAGAGAAGAACATTGCACCACCCATGATCGAAAACTCAATATTAGTTGCCAAGTCCTACAGGTACAGGACAACCATCTGGAAAAAGAGGAGCAAAAGGATCTGACAGTCTCCCTAACATTACTGACAAGAACGTACAATGCCACTACTACAAGGAATGAGGACACATGAAATGGGATTGTCCAAATCGTCCTAAGGGTTTACCTCTTCTCCTCGAGCTCAGGTGGCTACCACTGATCAGTCTCAGAATGTGAATGATTCGGATGAACGCACTGATTCGGTGAAACTTGCATTTATCATGCAAGAGTTGAAACAGCTACAAGCGTCACATGTCAGTACATCGTCTCGACCACAGACTCCGAGGACTACTTTAGCACACTCAGCTATGACTTCTAACTATTTTATAGCATCTAAACCATCTTGGATTGTTGATTCTGGTTCTGCTGATCACATGACTAATAATAAGAGTATACTGTCTGACCTTACCACATCCAAACAATCCCCTATTCATATCGTTAATGGTTCAACCTACAGTATAGAAGGAGTTAGATCTACCCAAATAACACAAAACATACCACTGTCATTTGTCCTCTATGTTCCTTCCTTTCCTGAGAATCTCATTTCTGTGAGTAAAATAACATAACAATTATATTTCTCAGTTACCTTCACCCCATCCAAATGTACTTTTTAGGAATTGGGGATGAACAAGTTGATTGGCACAGCATATAAGGACAAAGGTCCATATCGTATGGAGGGCTCACCCCAAAGGATGGCTTACCTGAGTACCATCAGTTCTAAGGAGGTTCATTGTCAGTTGGGACATCCTTCTTTCCTTATGTTGAATAAGATCTGTCCAGAGTTTCAGTCTATTTCAGAATTAGTTTGTGAGTCCAGTATCCAAGGAAAGCATGCCCGTGCTCCCCACCTACCCAGATTTACAATTTAGTCTAATAGTCCTTTTGTTTTAGTACATTCAAATGTTTGGGGTCCTTGCCCAGTATCAGATCTTTGTTATTTTATTACTTTTATGGATGATTTCTCTCGTGTCACTTGGATTTTTATTATTAAATCTCGCAGGAAATTTTTTCAAAATTCATAATTTTATGTTCTCTTGTTCAAACTCATTTCACACAACTGTTAAAACTCTTCGTACTAATAATGCGAAAGAATATTTTTCTAGTGAATTTATGGAATACACGAATAATTATGGTATTATCCATGAATCATCTTTTACTTACACACCCCAACAGAATGGGGTCGCTGAACGTAAGAACTGACACATTCTTGAGGTGACTCGTACTATCATGATTCATGGATATGTATCTCATCACTTTTGGGCAGATGCGGTTCTCACTGCGTGTTACTTGATCAATCGCATGCCATCGTCTGTACTTGATGATAAAATACCGTAAAATGTTCTATACCCGTCTATATCTTTATTTTTTGTCAAACCCAGAGTTTTTGGTTGTGTCTGTTATGTCTATGATACCCGACCTGGTCGTACAAAACTTGACCCTAAATCCTTAAGATGCCTCTTTGTGGACTACTGTGGTACTCAAAAGGGTTATCGGTGCTATTGTCCTATGCTAAAACGGAATTTTATGGAGTGTGGACTATACTACCTAGATTCTTACAGTGTTGATAACTCCTCCACTCCTACCTCACCTGTATCTATTCTGGAATACTCTAAAACTCCGAACATTTCTTTTTCACCTTTTGAGAGTAGAAGACTACTGATACTTCATAGGGCCAACGATTACTCAGGTATACACTCAAAGGGATAAGAATCTCCATTCTGATACTAACACTGTTCAGACTATGCAGGATCATGAAACTTGTGCGTCTCCTGTACCTGTACCCCCATAAAATTCTGAACATCAACAACCCACTGCACTTCCACCAAATCCTGACCCTGCACCACCACCTCAACCACCGCCCCCCTCCGACCTTGGCCTTCCTATTGCTACTCAAAAAGGCCAACGCCACTGTCCCAGTACAATACAGTCCATCAATTATGTTGTTACTCTACCTTATCTATTTGCCAAGATGCCTTCACCACCCGTCTTGACAATTACACTGTTTCTGACAATGTGTCCGAGACCCTATAATATCCGGGGTGGTTTAGTACTATGTATGACAAAATGTCAGCTCTGTGAAAAAATGAAACCTGGGATCTCTGTCCTTTCCCGCTTTGAAAACGGGCTGCTAGTTGCAAAATAGATATTCACTGTGAAGGTTCATCTTGATGGATTGCTCAACAAACTCAAAGCTCGGCTGGTTGGCAAAGGCTACTCTCAATCCTATGGTTTATACTACGAGGAGACTTTCTATTCTGTCGCGCATTCCCATTGTTATGCCGGTGGCCACTCCACCAGCTTGATGTCAAGAATGCATTTCTCAATGGCATTCTTGAGGAGGAGGTATATATGACTCTGCCTCCTGGGTTTGTTGTTCAAGAGGAGGCCTCCAAAGTTTGTCACCTAAAGAGATCTTTGTATAGTCTCAAGCAATCTTTCCAACTATGGTTCGGGCGTTTATCTCAAGCACTCAATTAGTTTGCAATGATCAGAAGTACTAGTGACCATTTAGTCTTTTATAGACATTTACAGGAGAAGACCATCATCCTAGTTCCGTATGTGGATGATTTGATCATTATTGACGATGATTCCGAGGGGATCACTACACTAAAGAAATTCTTGAGCGAGCAATTTCAGATTACCAACCTGGGCAAGCTGAAGCATTTCCTTGGTATTGAGGTACCACGATCTCCTGGTAAAATCCTTATTTGTGAGAGGAAATATGTCCTTGATATGCTTTCAGAATACGGGTTGCATGGATACAAGCCTGCTGACTCATCGATGGTTCCTGAGATCAACCTGATGCCAAAGGATAAAGAACCTCTACTAGATCCTGAGAGATATCGGAGACTGGTTGGGAGCTGAATTATTTAATAGTTACTCGACCTGATATTGTCTATGGAGTGAGTGTATGAGTCAATTTATGTCTGTCCCTCGCACTACCCATTTGGATGCAGGGGCACTAATCCTTAGATACCTCAAGGGATATCCAGGAAATGGCATAGTATACTCTGATGAGGGATACAACAAGATAACAGCCTTCACTGATGCCGATTGGACAGGCTGCCTTACTAGTCGAAGATCCATCACCGGATATTGTGTCTTCTTTGGTAATAACCTTGTTTCCTGGAAGAGTAAGAAGCAGACTATTTTTGTCTCGATCTAGTGTGTAGTCAGAATATCGAACAATGACAAATACCTCCTGTGAGATAGTTTGGACAAAACATCTACTCGACGAGTTAGGTGTTCGCAAAGATAGCGAGATGAGACTACACTGTGATAATCAAGCACCAATCCACATCGCCAAGTATCAGGTTTTTCATCATCGGACCAAACACATTGAGGTAGATTGTCACCTGGTTAGAAACCTTGTCATATGGACATCATCTCGTTCCTCTTGCATTCACCTGATCCACGTTCGGACGAATTTTCAGCTCGTCAACATGTTAACCAAGCCACTCCGAAGATCTCACATTGATACTATATCTAGCAAGTTGGTCATGTTTGATGTTTATGCTTCAACTTGAGGAGCAATGTGTTAAAATAGGTGAATAGTAGAAACTGTATATATAGCTTCAAGGGTAAAGGTAAATGCACAATGTGTGAATATAGTATGTTTACAACAACAAAGCCGACAACTAAACTAATCCTGATTCCTGTCACAAAAATCCACCCAAAACAAACACCTACACAACTTGACTAATCCAACAACAAAGTTGGCAACAAAAATTAAAGTTTCGACTTTCGACCACAACAACAAAAACAAAGCTTGTCGATAACATTCATTTGCTGGACTGAGCGTGCGTTGATGGCTGATTGCGGCGGTCGTGGCGGTGGATGCACGTTGGTGGATTGGGTTGGGCTTCTGAAAATGAAGGAGGATTGTTGACCATTTTCTTGGACCTAACTATTTGGGCCTAAATTGTTGGGCCAGATGTAGTTGAGCTTTTATGAAATGGGATGGGCTTTGCTGTTGGGCGCGTGGCTTGCTGGATTGGGCCTCTGAATTGGATTGGGCCATTGAATTGGTTCAAATGGGCTTGTTTGTTTTGTAACTCAACGCTTTCAACAATTTGATCCTGAGATGTAAAAATAACCATGTTTAATATATTTTTCATCACAAATGCGAAGTAAAAGACAGTTAAATTAGATATCGTCATCAACAATTTTTGTATCAAAAATGTTAAATTTTTCATCAACAATTTCTTTCAAAAATGATCACGATCAACATGACACCTTTTATCTGACTTGGCAAATGAATTAGATATCACCTCATATTTTTGTAAAATAAAAGTCTTAGTGAAAATTATCTATTGGTCTCATTTTTTGAACTTATTTATCAATAGGTCATCTCCAATTTCATAATTTACTATGTGTTTTTTTTTTTCCAAAAAGAATACGAGGATTTTCAAAAGTATCCCTAACCAAAATATATTCCTTTACGGTTCCTTCCATCCTTTGGATGGACTTTTCATCTTCATCTAATTCAACATCAATAAGAAAAAAAAGATTCAAATGATTTAAACTTGAAATCAATTCAAACGATTTGAAAACTTTTGAAAATAAATAAAATATTATGATAAATATTATTTCACCATTATAATCGCCCTCTACCACCATCACTACCCTTGAGGATGAGAAAAACCGACAATGATGTGATTTTCATCTTTGAGGAAGACGAAGGAGAGACAATAAAAGGACAACGGAAAAATCAATGATGCGTTCTTTAGATAATGATGAGGAAGGTAAAGACGAAAAGATACACCATCGCTACCACCATAATCTTCTTCCATCACTTAATACTACCACCAATAGTGTTATCGATGTCCTTCATCCTTTACTTGTGATGCACTGTTTTCCATGAAAGACGTACTGTTACCATAAAGAGCGCACTGTTTTTCATGAAGGGCGTACTGTACTTGATTTTGTCAAGGGTGATGTATGTATGATTTTGTTGACAAGTAAGGGGGCGTATTGTGTTTGATTTATCCTCGATTATTAATGCATTGTTGGAAGCACCGTTGATTGTCACAATGAAGAAATGATGACGAGAGTTGTCCAGAATTTAGGATTTGTCGTTAACAATGATGAAAGCACTGTCAGGAGCACTATTGGTGGCAACGACAACAGGATTACGACGATAATTATCCAAAAGTTAGGATTTGTCGTTAACGATGGACGCACTACCAGGAGCACTATTAGGATGCACCGTTGGTGGCGACGACGACGCGATAACGAAGAGAGTTTTCCAAGAGTTGGGATTTGTTGTTAACAATGGACGTACTGTTGGGAGTATTGTCCCTGACAACGGCGACAAGATGATGACAAGAGTTGTCCAAGAATTAGATTAGGGTTTTATTATTTTTATTTTGTTAGTATAATTGATTGATAAAATATTTCGTTTGTTAAATCAAAATAATGTAAATAGAATATAATTTGTGATAGTGATTGATTGGTGGAAAAAATCTATTGTATGTCTTATTGGTAAATAAGTTTCAACAAAAAAAAAAATTATTGGTAATTCTCTCAAAATCTTACTCAATGCACGTAAAGACCATATCAAACAATAATATTCAGGTATTAAATTTCCATTCACCAAAAATAAGGTTTGACAATATAAATATATCATATTGATCTACACGCGACGTAGATTCTATTAATCCCAATTTCATTTCAATTCGATAATTGTATCCCGCTCGAATTCTAGGTCAAATATTAGTCAATCTCGTGTTCAAAATCCAAGAAGTTAAGAATCAGAAAGTCATCTCCAATGGATTTGTCATATGTAACGGTTTTCTCATATGTGCATTTTATTCTACACGGAGTTTTTTTTTTGTTTGCACATGAGACCCGTACTGTTGAAGTCATCACTATTCAACAGAACAGAGCTATCAAACCCAACTAATTGTTTTAATACGATTATTATATGTATCTTGTCGTCTTGAACCACTTTCCTTCCCAAATTCCAGCAAGGCTGCAAATCAGTGTTCAAAACGAAGATATTTCCCCCACAGTATTCGTTTTTTAATGTTTGTTATAAGTCTGATTAAAGACTAGACAACACCCAATTCTTTATATTTTATTCGTTTCAAAATTATTATAATATTTTAATTTGATATATATATTGATGTAAAATTTAACATGTGTGTAATAATGATCAAATATAATTTTTTTTATAAATTTATCTTAAAATATGAAATTATATAAATAATTTATTTCAATCTAATATATAATGCGGGACGATCAAATATAGTTTGATATAAAAATAAAATTTATATTCATGAGTATAAAATAATATAAAATAAGTAAGTATTGTAAAAATTATAAGACGGAATTAGTATTTATTACAAATATCACCCATGTATATTTGCTATGTCTTCCGTCTCACAATAAATATAATGGATTTATCATCACAATAATTTATGAGTAATGACATCTATGTTCTTTTAGTGTTGTGAGAGTGAAGTGACAAAAAATAAAAATAAATAAATAATGAGATGAGTTGATGTGATATTAATTACTAAGATATATGTATTTTGATAGTTTTGTAGAAAAAAATTACAAAATATGAAAATATTATACTCCTTTCTTCCCACGAAAAATACAACAAATACATATATACGTATTATTCTATACATATAAATATAAATCTCGTTTTCATTTCAAATCATGTCCGATAGTCCTGCAATATGCATTAGATTAAAATACGTAACTTATACAACCATTGACACAATAAATTTACAAAAAAAAACTACGTTTGATTGTCATTATACGCGAGCTAAATTTTACATCGATACGTATGTAAAGTCAAGTTGCATTTTTCGTGAGATGGAGGGAGTAAGTTTTATGGGATATTTAAATTAGATAAGTGTTGCTTTTTTTTCTTTTTTTTTTTGTGAGACACAGACAATAATTGATACTCTCTATCCCAAATAAATTACAACCTATATATTTTTTTCACTATTATATATGTATTTAAACGAACTTTCTTATCTCATCAAATGAAGTGATAAAAAAATTTTAACGTAAAATTAATGTTTCCAACTTAAACAATCAATAACGTTTAATGCCAGATTGTCTCTATACATTATTTTCTCATATAACAACATGAGTCAAACTTCGTTTAAAAACTACAAGAGTCAAACTGCCACAATTTATCTCATACATGATACATCACCCAGAACTAGAAGTGTAACAAAACTTCAAGTGTAAAACTGTAATGGGTACTGTTATTCTGGTACATATATGAGGGCAAGAGTTAAATATCAGTTTGTTATAACTTGTCAATTCTTTTTAAGTGATATTATGCTATATTTCAAAAAACTAAATAAATGTAAAAAACGACATCCCATTTGGTTACAAAGAAAATTGAAAGGACGCATTGGTGTTCTAAAAGGTCATAAATTATAGGTTAAAAATTTTATATTATAACTTATTGAATATATATAATCAGATTTTAGTTATAAAATACATTATAAACTTTATTCTAAACATTCATCCATTTATAATATAGATTTTAAACATACAGTATAAAATCTCCAACATATAATCTTTACAATACCTTCTACGTTGTCCTTTATAAAGATACATGTATTTCCCAAATTGAAATACGTTGAGAACATAAAACTCCCCCACGACTTATAAATCTTTGCTTGATTCGGGACAATCATGACATTAGATCGAAATATTTAAAGAAAAATACGAGATTTTTTTTCTTTATTAATTTTTTTTACAAACAATTTCAAAAAATAGGATCGCAAACAAATTAATTCCCAAACTAAATCTTTTCTCAAAATCTAATGAAAGGAGACGTCCTGTGCGTTTTTCATGAGAAAACGTAGGACACCTTTAGTTCAGTAGAAGACGCAGTCATTAAAAAACCAAAGCAAACTCACACCCACATCGCCCACACCGAAGGATTTCACCTCTCTCCCTCCTATAAATGCCCCTTTATCTCCTCAATCTTTTTCACAATTTGAAACAATTAAAATTTCAATTTAAGTTTAAAATTTTAGTTGAAAAATTTATTAGAATTCTCCGACGAAGTTTTGCGACGAAGTTCTACGATGTTAGTACGGCGAAGTAGTTGTTGCGACGAAGTTGCTACAAAGTTTCGATGATGATTTTAGGATATATTTCAGTCAAGATAAGCCTAAAACCTTTTATGTTGTGTTTTTAATATGCCTAATTAGATGATATTAATTTAAAAATTAATTTAGGAAATAATTAGGTAATATATATTTAGAAAAAAATTAGGAAGTAAAATAATAGTTGTTAATAATAATTTAGGAAATAATTAGAAAAATAAGAGTTAGTTAATACTAATTTAGAAAGTTAGGGAATTAGGTGTATTAAATTAAATTATCCTTTTATTTTGTTTTTTTAATATGCCTAATTTAGATTAAATTATTTAATTCCCCCACATTGTATGTTATTTGTTTGTGCAAGGATGTTTACTAAATATTATGATTTTCCTGTAATTTAAATATCTAACATTGTGTGAATTAATATTTTGTTGATAGTAATTTAGGAAACAATTAGAAATATTAACGGTTAGTTGAGATTAGTTTAATACGTTATTGGATTAGTGCATCATGTTGATGTCACATGAAATTCTGAATTTTCAATCTTTTATGACTTGAAAATGATATAGGTATTAGTGCAAGAATGTTTACTAAATAATAGGTTATATTTTAAAAAAAATAATAGTTAGTTAATACTATTTTAGGAAACAATTAAAATTAATAATAGTTAATTGAGATTAGTTTCATACGATGTACGAAAATCAACGATAACTATCAGTTATAGGGGAAACCGAAAGTCCTTCTGAACTTCACACTTGGCTGGGGATTGACAGATTATGCAAGGGAGATCTGCGACGAAGCTGGTGTGGGTTGGGAACCTTTCCAGATCAACATCTCGGCTAAACTGCCTCAAACTTCGGGTACGTCAAATATCTTGAAGCTCAAGGATGATGTGTTTTTTGCAAACATCATTCGACATACTTTAGAATGCCCAATGTTGTTAAGCGATGATACGTAAAGCACAATGTTCCTAACGTCCCGACATATTCAGCTTTTCCAATACATTCTCATCAATATGTTCTAGCACAGTCTCAACCATCTATGCTCCTGGAAGCGGCTGGTGTGGAGGATGATGATGATATTTCTCTTGACCTTTTTTCGTCCTTGCTCATGTAGCATTGCAAGGGACTGCCTGGATGCAATACAACGGGAACTATTATTTATCGAACTTTGATGATATCGTGGATAGCGAAGACGAAGCTGATGTCCAAGGAAACCATGAAGCAATGGAAGATGCAAATGTCGATGAGCCTACTAGTTCTAACAGTGAGGATGATGATGATGATGAGGATGAGGATGAGTCAGCCCAGCGTACGGACTATGAGTGAGGCCATACCTATTATTCTATTCATGACGGATATGATCATGCAGGAGTCTTCAACGAGCACTATCATCTTAGAGTTGATCATGATCATGGCAAGGCTGATGAGGAGGTTGCAAATCCTGTCGATGCAGATGATGATGTTGTAGATCCTGACCATGCTGGACGTTGTCATGATTTATCTCCATGGCATCATGCACCACCAGATAGGTTTACTCTTTCTACTTATGCAGGTGGGCCGACTAGAGGTAGAGCTAGGGTTAGAGGATGCAGGCGAGGACGAGGGCGATATATCACGCACCACCATTCGACGAGGGCTATATATCACGCACCACCATTCGATTTTGTTTTCGAATTATCTGGACTTTCTACTCTTGTATTATGTAGTTCGGATTTTACAGTTTCTATTTTTTATTGTGTATCATGTATTATGTAGAGCCAAGTTTGAATTCACGGATTATGGCTTATGCATTATCGATCATGCACACTAGTATATTTTAGTTATATTTTCTATTCTATTTATCTATCATGTATTATCGATTGTGTGTCATCTATATATATCCTTATTATTTTAGTTATAGTTTTCATTATGTTTATCGATCATTTCCAAAAAGAATCATCAATGTATCATAAGTACAAGATTTATTTTTTGTCAAACCAACATTTAAAAAATGCATCAACGGTCAAGATGAACACTTATAAATGAAATCTATATTTATCTTGCACTTTGTAATATCTAATCCGATATTATGTATTAAGAGTATCTTGTATTATGTCTTATTATCGTTTCATACATTATCTCTACATATCTTTATCGTTTTATTTATCATTTCCATTCTATCTATCGAACAACTACATATTAATGTTCCCATGTACTCGAAACATAATCGAAGTCTTAGATTCACTAACATGGGATGCTTTTACTTGCATATCCCAAATGCTTTTACTAGCTTGGGATGCTTTTACTAACATGTGATTCTTTTACTAGAATGGGATGCTATTAGATCCACAGGTTGAACCTAGATGAGAGTGAATAGGTTGATTTAAACTTTATTAGTGCAATGCAAAGGATTTGTTGGTTTCAACCAGTGATGTTCTTTGTAGACTACTAAGATAGTCTACAGCAGAGACTCAAACTCTGTAAGTTTATCTCTGTTTTGTTGTGGTGATTAATTTCTAACAGTACTAAAGCACACAATAATGAAAGCAAGTAATGAAGATATGATTTATACAGGTTCACACACTCGTTATCAACTAATAATCGAGAGCTTAGTCCAGTCTTTTCTTGGTGACCAGTTTATTCAATCCAAGAGGTGAGTTCACTATCTTCTTGTTTATGGCTTATAAGACAATCCCTTTTACAAACTAGCTAACTTGTCAAAATATGAAGAACCTATATCCTTGCACAGATCTTTCACTGGACTCTGCTGCAGCTTCTGTTCTTCAGTGCAGACTAGTGAGCTCTCTTCCTATTCTTCCTCAATTCAGCTCACTTGAGTAGTTTTTAATCTTGGATTATTTTTGTACACTTTTGTATGTTTTAATCTCTCATTCTGTTGCCTCACTGACCTTTTTCGATCCTCTTTTATAGACTGAGGGAATGAACCCGTGATAGCTGGTCACATTTGAACCTCAATTGATGTTGACAGCTCATCTATTTTAGATCCTCGTGCTATCACACTCTGAACCTCATATCTCTAACCCAATCTCAGCAACCATCTCTGCTGGACTCCAGTCTACTATATCTCAGTCTGCACTTAATACTGTTGATACCTCGTCTACACCCAATCTCTGCTATAACCTCGTACGTACTCAAATCTGATGCAATCCATGCATTGTTATGTTGGTCCTCGTTTGCAAGTTCAATCCTAGATCCTGAAGCATTTGCAGGTCTTTTGTTACCTATGTATATCTTAGTTGTTTAACCAAAATTCTCTATAATTGTCTACATCTGGTGGCCCACACAATGCTCTCAATCTGTGACCGTCTGCTCTCCAGGATCTGACCTAGAGTGCAGTTACCTATCTAATTTTCAGCCTAAGCATGCTAATAATATCATGGCTAATACTCCTATGTTTTGTTCATTAATTTTTATACAAGTGGAGAATTACACATTCTTGTCAGTTGCTTTCACTAGCATGGGATGCTTTCACTAGCATCTTTTATCAGGTTTTATCAACTTTTATCATGAGTCATTAATTGGGATAACCTACCATTCACCTAACATTCAACCCTCAATAACTACCGTTTAACATCTATTATTAAACAGCTACCATTCATCTGTTGTCCTTCATAAAAGATTTGGACTCATCCATCTCTATCTTCATCTCATCATTTATCAAATACTTCCTCAATACTCTACCACTTTCCCAACTTTTTTCATCAAACTCAATCCTCAATTTACAAAAATATGGGCTTCATCAAGATAGAGATTAAAATACACGTGGAAGGGACTTGGTTTCTCGATCTGACCACGAGAAATCTCATGATGATGAGACTAACAGGATTTATATATGATTAGATCTTTGTGATATCATTCATTAGTCTGTTATTACTTATGATTTGATGTGTCAAAATACCACTTTATGTTTAACCATATTGTCTAGTATTAGGACTTGTTTCTCTTGAGTTAGAGTGTTAGACTTAGGAAGTACTTTAGATAGTTAGAGTTCTGAAGTGGAAAGGGCTTCGGTTGGAAGTGTTGCGTAAATCAGACTCGTTGGTCAGACTTCGGGTTTATCAAAGTTTGAGACTGGGGATTCAGAGTTCTGATTGAAGGCTATAAAAGCTATTCTTGTTATGGTAATGTCTGATGTGTTCCAATTTCTTCAGAAGCCGATGAACAGTATATGAAGATAGATTTTACAGAGTTCAGAATTTTTCAGAGGACTAGTATATCAGAGAGACACACGTTTGGTGTTGAACAGTGTTAGATGCATATAACATACTTATGTGAAGTCTGTAGAAAGAAGGTTTCAACAGACTTGAGGCAAAGTTCGGACAAAGAATATACTGAGTTCTGGATTTCTTCTACGACAAGACAACCTAACTTCTTGAGGTCTATATGAGGCAATACTTGGATGCGGTTGAGATACACAGATACGAAAATAAGAAAAAAGGGATACAACTTCTACACTTTGCGATTCTACAAAGTTTTTTCTCTTCCTGTCTCAACATCCTTCAACTTCCTTACTCATGATTCAAGGTGCAAGAAAGCATTTGCCACTTTTGAAGTTCATCATCTTTTGTGCTTAGGTTACAACGTCGTATAGGAGTTGGAGGCTTTAGACCGTATGAGATTACGGATGATCAGTACTCAACTTGACATTACAACTTTAGACCAACGTCAACAATCGTAGAGCTCCTGCATCGCCGACGATGAATCTCACAACCAATCATGAAGGTTCGAGCTTAGGTACGAGTTCTGAGAAAATCGTTATTCGTCTCTACTACAGAGAAGACCAAAGCATAGCATCGAGAGGCACAATATCTGATAGGTTTTTTTACGATGGTAAATTGACTTATCTAACATCAAATGTATATGAGTCTCTTCAATTCATAAAGAATTACATTCCTTTCCTCGAAAACGATCTCACAACGTGGAAAACTACATGTCTAGATCTAATGATCTCTTACGTCTACAAAGATATCATCACAACTTGTTGAAAATATCAAATAATTAGGAGAGATGAGGTGTTGGGAGAAAGTTTTCAGGAGCACATGGAAGACGGAACAAATCCAATATTCTTAGTTCATGGATATGAATTAGTTTAACTAAAATCTTCGAAAGTTGTATTATTTAATTAGGTTATGTGTTGCCTCTTATCTTATCAATGTCTTATAATCGATAAGACTATCCGTATGTTTAAGGTATTTATAATAAATACAAATATTTTTATTTTAATTATATCAATGTTATTATCTATGTTATATTAATAGGCAAATAATGTAACCATATTATTATCTGACTATATGGGTGTGGGTTTGCTTTGGTTTTCCTAGTGAACCAAAGACGACCTACGTTTTTGCAGGGCTAAAGGCACCCTGCATCTTTGGGCGTAATAAAGACGACATGTGCCTTCTCATTGGAACGCGGAGGGCATCTCCTCTCACTAGAATTTAAGAAAAGATATATTTTAAAAATTAATTTGTTTACAATCCTATTTTAGAAATTTTATTTATAAAAAGATCTAATTAAGAAAAAAAAACTCAAAATATGATGATGGATCCCACACAAAACTCTTTTTATACCCCTTGATGAAATCCTTCCACTTTTTTTTTTTTCTACCTTCCATCATTATTTGCACGGTGTAAGGTTAAATATCAAATTAAGACAGTCTAGAATGGGAAGGGGGTAAGTGAATAGGTTGTGATAGAGTTTTAGCAAATTTATCGTGAGATCAACTTACATCGTAGCGGAGATGTATAGACTCAAGATCTCATAGGGTTGAATGAGGTTTTCCTCTTCCTATTATGTTCACCATTAGACGTCTAGGAGGTTGATCATTAACCCCTCCCAAGACAATCACTTTTCTTCTAGGAAGTTATACTCCTTATTCTCCAAAAGTCACCCCTTCTTTTTATAGATGAAGGCTTATCAGTCTTATGAAGGTTTTCTTCCTAAGGTTCTTCTGTATGAACTTGAAATGATCAATCTATACTCTAATCTGTTCTTCTGTAGGAAGAGCAGCTACTGCTTGGTAGCCAAGTTTGAGTGGAATTTTTAATAATCAGCTTCGACCCTTCCTCTTTCACCCATAGGTGATGTACTTTATCTCTCCTTGGGGAAAGTCAAATGCCTACTAACGCTCTCAGCGTCAACAATCACGGTTTGATCATTCAGGATGATCAAGAAACTACAAATGGTTTCCTTCCTAATACACGGCTGAATTCACATATTCTTTAAATCTTTTATAAAACAGCTCAAGAGGGTTGCTGACAAGTGACTTCATCCCTGCACTTTCAATGTCTTAAAGTGTATCATCAAAATTTTTGTTGTGACCCTTGAGTAGGGATGACAATTTGATAAAAATCGATTTTTTCGGTTTCGATTAACCAAATTTAATTCAATTTTTTCTGAAAAAAGAATACCGAAATCGAACTAAATTATATCGGTTATTTCGATTTCAGTTAACCAAAATTCGGTTCGTTTTTGAATTTTTTTTTTATATCTAATTTTCAAAGGATTAGAAAAATAGCATTTTTAGGTTTAAAAAAATTACAAAAAGAGTTCCAAAATATAAGAAACGAAACCTAAGTTATAAATGCTCTATAGAATTTTAAGTAATACTTAATAAATAGTATTGTCAAATGAATCAATACATAAAAGGATATAAAAGCGAATCATAAAATATAAAACAAGAAAAAATGTAATTGCGGTTAATTCTGTTAAACGAATTATCGAATTTGTTTGAAATCTAAAACTGAATTTGAAATAAAAACCGAAAAGCGAAAACCAAATTATCAAAAACAGAATTTATTATACCAAATTCGTTTTTTTGGTTGGGTTCGATTATTTGATTTGGGGTATTTTTTTGCTTTGCTTACCCCTGAGTCTTTCAAAATCCACTGCACACCTAGGGTTGTACCAAGAGTAATCCATATAGTTGTTTGGGGTGAGGGTTTTGGGAGATTAGGGTTTGTGGATTTGATGGTACTTGAAACTCTTAGAGATTTTGAAAGGTTGACTGAATGAAGAGTTTTCAAATCTTATCTCACCTATTTATATTACCCATATACGAAAATACAATCATATCATGCATCATTATGATTAACCCATTAAGACAATTCACGCCACACATTAATTTGTTGAGTATTTTGACTATTCAAGTACCGGATTACTATTGAGATTATTTCATCAATCACGCACGATGAATGTTACACGCAGATGCCTAATCAGTTTACACATGTAACATTTTTTAATGCACTCCTCATTAATGAATGCTAATGATTAATCATTAAAGAGAAACAAAACATATAATAAAGCATTTCACTCACAAACATAAGAATCTTGAATTTTAAGAGAGGATTATCAAAAGGTTGTCAAAGCCAAACATATTTATCAATAAATTACACATATGATTTCTTTTACCAATATTTTTTTCCTAATTTGCCCCCATTTTAGTTTAGGAAACAAATTATTAGATCAAGGTGTGCGGTGTGTCAGTGTGCGCAGGAGTTTTTTTTTTTTTGTTTAAAAAGAAACAAATTTCAATAATGTTAATTATTCCCCAGCATGCGTAAAAAAAGAGCG
The DNA here is from genome assembly GCA_001925005.1 of Drosera capensis. Taxonomy (NCBI): domain Eukaryota; kingdom Viridiplantae; phylum Streptophyta; class Magnoliopsida; order Caryophyllales; family Droseraceae; genus Drosera; species Drosera capensis. Next base: position 46,566 of record LIEC01000595.1, read on the forward strand.
GTGGAGTGCCCATTCAATTTCTCAATGTTGAACTCTTCCAACTACACGGTATGGGTAATAAAAATGGAGACAATCCTAGATATCTAAGAAGTTTGAGAGGTGGTTGAACCAGTAGAAGAAGATGAGGTTAATCCGAGAAAGGATAAAAAGGCCCGTGCTTATATCCTCCGGTCTATCCCTGAAAATGTTTTTTTTCAAATTGCGAAGAAGAAAACGACAAAGAAAATTTATGACATCCTGAAGACGAGATACCTAGGTGCTGATCATGTAAAGAAGACATGATTGCACACATTAAAGAGTGAATTTGATGTTTTGTGGATGACATAACAGGAGTTCATTGACAAGTTTGCCGAAAAACTCGGCTGCATGTCCAGCAAATTTTCCAGTCTTGGTATAGATCTTGATGATACCGCACTCGTCAAGAAGCTACTCGATTGCGTACCTGATAGATACTTCACAGTCATTGTCGGGATCGAACATTTTTACAACATTGAAACGATGACGTTCAAAAAGGCTATAAGACGATTGAAAACATTCGAGGAGAGAGCTCGTCTCCTCGAGAACACCGGCAATGGTAACGGTGGACTCATGTTCACTCAAGCCGAGCAGAAGGCATCCCAAAGGAACAACACCGGGGAAACTTTGACATCTGAACAGGAAAGTGGATGCGGCACCTCAGACCGAGGTAAGTCAGCGAGGTAAAGGTCAATGGCATGAACGCGGTTCCGAAAGAGGCGGCCGAGACGGCAATTATTCAATGCGTCAGGAAGGTGCGGGAGGCACCGGTAGCAGCAACTGTGACAAGAGGCACATCAAGTGTTTCAATTGCGAAAAGATGGGACACTATGCTTCTGAGTGTCGTAACAAGCGACGGAATGACGAGAAGCAACACATACGCGCTGCCCCATATGAGCCGGTATTATTGTTTTTCGTGTCTCAGAAGTAGACAGAGCAAGACGTCATACAACCCAGAGAAGAAATGGTGATGAAGATGTTTCACCATTGCAAGCAGAAGACATCAATTAAGGATATCTGGTACCTAGACAACGATGACAGCGATCATATGAAGGGACGACGAGAAATGTTCCAAGAACTAGATAAGAAGCTCACTGGGGAGGTGAGGCTTGGCGATGACTTAGTTGTTCATGTCATGGGCAAAAGGACGATCGTGATCCAATGCAAGAATGGAGACTAGTATACCCTGTATGAGGTATACTACATTTCGAAGCTATGTACGAACATCATAAGCTTTGGATAAATGATAGAAAGTGGGATCAAGGTGAACATGGTGGAGAAGTCATGAAGGTGTATGACAACAGCAAGTTGTTGATGTTAATGAAGCGCACATCAAATCGTCTATACAAGATTAATTTGAAGTTAGCCAAACCAGTCTGTCTCCTAACGAGTTTCGAAGAACCGGACATAGTGGCAGTGTCTGCTCATCCAAGACAGACGCAGCAGAACTAGAGTCACCCGCTGGTGTAGGTCATTCGCTACCTACGATAGGAGAGACAAGTCCATCTACCCAGAGTAGATGGATCTAGCGTAAGCGATCTGGCGTGGGAGAAAAAGTAAATGGCATCCATGCCAGGACGACAAAAGAGAGTAAGACGCAGAAATGTATGCTAAAAAAACTCATGAAGATGGGAAAAAAGCAAGAAGCGCTAATAACCAATCTTCAAACAAAAATAAAGAATCTGGAAAAGAAGATCGTAGAACACCGAAGCAGAAACCCGTCGCATTATCATCATGCGAGGGCTACACCAAGAAAGTTCAGCGATCTATCAAACACCTTGACGGTGTTGAGAGTGTGACAGCAGACATAGCAAGCAACAAAGTGGGTGACGTCGACCCGATTCAGGTCGAGGAGAAAATTAAGAAGAATGTCGAATTGGTGTCTACTCAATCTAAGAAGAATGACGCTGGCAGCGACGAGAAGAAACCCAAAGACGAATCGGAGAAGAAGCCCGATGAGAAAAAAAAAAAAAACCTTGTGATCTGGAGCCATGTTAAGATTAGGGGGGAGAATGCGAGTTGTAATTTTTGACTTGGCAAGCAAAGAAAATCATGCATGAAGAAAAAAAAAAGTAAATCTGAAGAGTACTTGTATTGTTAGACGTCGAAAAGGAAGAATTTGTCTAAATTGTTTTGTCAGGTTAATCCACCGCCTCTCTCATCCTATAAATAGGTGATTGTAAAGAACAAGTTCAGGGGTAGAGCTCAAGACAGAAATCAATAAAAGGAAAAAATAGAAAAGGGATATTTCTCACCAAATTATTATAGCTTCACGTACCAGATCGATCAAAGCCAACATTGCTTTCATATTTACTTCACGTTGGAGCTGATATTGGCCGTGGTGGCAACGGTTGTTTACGGAGTGGAGTTGGAGCCGCAGTTCAACGAGCCCTTGCTCTAGACGGTGCTCCAGGACTTCTGGGGTAGGATATGGAACCTCATGGTGACCAGCATTTTATGCCCGACGGTCTACGAGCCCACATTGGTGTTTTTTAGATGGCACGTGGGGAAAGAGGCGGCCCGTGTGGTCACTGTTTTCATGACTTGTGTGGTTTCTGGGGCCTTTCATGAGCTGGTTTTTATCATTTGGGGCGCGTGAAGCCCATTCTAGGTCACCTCGTTGTTCTTGGTACATGGTGTGTGTTTGTGTGTGGAGATGGGCGTGAAGATGATGGCACGGGGGAGGTGGCGCATGCATCGGGCGATGTCAGGGCCAATGACGGTGATTTTTGTCTTGGGAACCAGGTTCTGGCTGTTTTTGCCTCCGTTGTTGAGGTGTGGCGCGCATGTGAGGGCGTTCAAGTAGTACGCACCGAGACATGTTGGCCGGAGTCTTGTCTCCGTTGGCAGGTGGTTCTAATTGGATTGTTGTGATCGGTTTTTATGCCATTTTCAGATCAATATGTCTAGGCTTACTAGTCGATCAAACTATCATTGGCAGTATACCATTTTAGTTTTGAATAGTGATTTTGAATAAAGTCATAAGCACAACATTCATGTCAAGCAACATTAACTTAATATAGGTACGAAATATTATAATTTTACTTCAACTTGGCATTGGCAACATACATGCGACCACATCTTTATTCTTTATTCTTCATGTTTTCCACTAAATCACAACCAATATGTCGTGATACTGGTCACATACTAGCTTCTCCAAGGAAACTAGTACATAAAGTTACAACACAAGAGAAAACTGCTACAATGTAAATACCAAACAACATGAAAAGTAACAGTTTACCCAGAAATCATCGTGCCAGCACCTTCATCGGTTAATATCTCGAGGAGAAGCGAGTGTTGAACCCGACCATCAATGATACTCGCTGTTTTGACTCCCTGCGCTAATGATCTAACACAGCAGTTCACCTTTGGGATCATGCCGCCAGCGATCTTCCCTTCCTCGACCATCCTCTTCACTCCCGCGATGTCAATCTCCTTCACCAATGTAGAGGGATCATCCTTATCTGTCAAGATACCGGCAACATCAGTCAATAGTATCAGCTTCTCTGCACCCAAAGCCGCAGCGAGTTCCCCTGCCACCGTATCCGCATTGATATTATACGATTGCCCGTTTACATCTGCTGCAACGGATGCAATCACAGGAATGTGGCCATTTGCCACCAGGGGCCGAAGGATAGTGGAATCAACAACTGCGACCTCACCAACAAACCCAAGTTGAGCTGCCTTAGGCGACGGCCGTGCAGTCAAGAGGCGGCCATCCATGCCAGAGAGTCCGACCGCGGTGGCTCCTGCCTTATTGATCAAGGAGACCAAGGTTTTGTTAACTTTTCCGACAAGAACCATGGTCACAATCTCCATGGTAGATGAGTCCGTGACACGGAGTCCATTGAGAAAGTCGGGTTTCAAGCCGATTTTTTCCAACCACAAGTTTATCTCGGGACCTCCTCCGTGGACAAAAACAGGACGAATACCAACACAGGATAGCAAAACCAAATCATTGATGACAGAAGCTTGGAGTGACTGGGATTTCATGGCTGCACCACCATACTTGACCACAATGGTTTTACCGCGAAATTTTTGAAGGTATGGAAGTGATTCTGCAAGGATGTCAACACGAGTTTGCGCACTCGTGGCAGGATTTTTCTCAATAGGATATACCTCGCAGGGTGCCTCAGCGGTCCGGGGAGCGGATTGAAGGCATGGAAGAGAATGCCGGGACTTGGCACCACCATGAGAAGCAGGATTGAAGGAGCTAGAAACAAGGTTATAATCAAAGAATTTTTGCGGTTTTCTATGAACTGGAAGATAGGAAGAAACTCCAACGGTTTTAGTAGCAAACATTTCCTCTTGATTATTTCTCTTCACACGGTAAATCTGCATCGTACAAAAGATAAATGTTAGTATCTTTCACAAATGAACAAGCAAAAAAACAACGACTAAGCCAAAAAAAAAAAAAAAGAACTCCTAATACTTCAGATCATGCCAGATTGCACTTATATACTCAAATATAGAAAATCAAATTGAGTAAAACTATGATCCACAAGAAGTCTGGCAGATTGCACTTACATACTCAAATCCAGAAAATCAAATTGAGTAAAACTATGATCCACGACAAGAAGTCATGTACTCCATGAGATATATGACGGGCAATCAGTTTCTCTTTCTTGTATTTAATAGAAAATAGCAACAACATATTCGCATATTTACTAAGAAATAATGACTATGTAACATGTTTGCATATTTAATAATAATCACGAAACAATAATAAACTAGAAATAACTTGCCAATTCGATCGAACGAGACCAACTGACCAAGTATAACAACAACAATTACAACACGGTTATTCTTGTCATACATAGCATATGGAGAACGAAATATACAGTCTTAGCCTTGTCGACAGAGAGGTTGTTTCCTGATGAATCAACTGACCAAGTCCATTCCACGAAATTAACTACTTAGATTGGATTAGATAGCTTGTGACAATGAGGCCTGCAGAATGTTCGTAAGAAATATGGAATCATCTAGATTCCTTTTTGCAAACCTACATATATATCTAAAGAAATTAGTGATGACCCAATTTGCTTCATACTTGTCCGCAGTGATAGAATTAGACTGAAATACAAAACACATAGACATCACCATTAAACATAGCACTTAAATTGCATGTCAACAACAAAATATTGTTAAATGCTGAAATCATGAAAGTTAGCTTCAGTGACCAAGCATTGTTGATCTGACAAACTTTATCTACAAAAACCTTTGGAGCCATGAATTCTGGAGTGCCTGATAGAACGAAAGGGAGTACTCTACTGATAAATACATGTAAGATTTGACTTGTTCCAGATAAATCATGACATGTTAATAAAAATATAGACATCTCATATAAATTGCATCACTTCTATATAAGGCAAGTTTAGGATATACAAATTTTAAAATACCCCTATTTTATATTCCATCATCTTCGCTTTCATTACTTTTTCTCTCTCCATCCACTTACATTTTCCTTTCCCACTCACAAGGGCATTAAGGTAAAATTATACAAAGTCAATAAATTTCTTAATAATCGTGACGAGTCTACACATCATAATTTATCTCGAACGGAGAGAGTAATAATCAAATGAACCGAGCTCACCTACACAACGTGCCGCATAAGATTTTTTTAAGGATCACAGCAAGGCCAAGATCGTCTATCTTGGCTTTGCCTTGATAACCATTGATGAATATGCTGTCGCATTTGAGGTCTCGGTGTATCACCGGAGGCTCTAGGCTATGTGGATATATAAGCCCACTCAAGATCTGCCTACACCAATGTTTGACTGCTCTAATGTTTAACTTTCATGTGATCTATCCTATTCATGAAACAATTGTTAAAACTTAGACATGAAACAATTGTCAAAACTTAGATTAAAAATTCTGAGCACTGAAACAAAAATTGCAATGAAACGAAATTTTATGAACAGAAAAAAGAGGATTACCAGGATTTGAAATCAAATCACGATAACCAAAGCCCACAAAGCCCTGATCCTCAATTTGATCAATTGACACTAATCTAGCAGCTCTCGGTACTTGGATAATAAGTTCAATGATATTCCACAAATGGACAACTCATCCAAAACATCATCCAACTCCAATCACCCAAATCGTCGTACCACTCTAATCACTCAAACTATCATAACCATCAACCAAAAAAATTCCAAAATCACAAACCAGTTTGCTACCAAATCCCATGTATCAAGCTAAACCAAGACTCCGGTCAATTCATCAACTCAACCAAAATCAACCAACATTCATCAACTCATTCATCATCAACCCAAATAATATTCCTCAAACTCAAATTAAAAATAGTTAAAGAAAATTAGAGATAAAGTTAAAGAAATTATACGGCCTAGGGTTTGAAGAGAAATGATGTTGGAGTTGGACGGCGAATCTCGGACGACTGCTCCCCAAGACTCTGGTGGCTGCTCCCCTCGTCTCTGGTCTCCGGTGATGATGGTGGGGAGAGGAGAGGATACGGTGGTGGTGGGGAAAAGTGGCGCTGATGGGAGGTTGATGGGGAGGGAAGGGGCAGGTGGCGGTGGGGGTGATAGGGAGAGGGTCGTCGGCCAGTGTGGGTGGTCGTTGGTGATGGTTGATGGGGTGGGGTCGTGGTAGTGAGGAGACTGGGAGGGGGAGGTGGCAATGGCTGGTGGTGGGGAGAGGGTAGAGGGTCGCCGACGATGGGGTGGCGAAGGGTGGTCGGGAGAACACGTATTTTATCCAACATTTTTATAAGAACACGTATTATATCTATATTAATAAATACTGTTCGACTATCTGTTTTTATATCTATTTTTTAATTTATTTTATTTATTATCTTAAAAATTTTACACATATAGTTCTCATTTCATATTTTGATGGTCTCCTATTTTCCTAACTATGCTCCAAACCTCAAACTCAACGACCCATTCATCAATCTTTTTATCTTCATCACCAATTCAGCAGTTTTCAAACACACCATCATCATTCACCAACGAGAACTCACCAATCCGATCACGTCTTCAACAGCACCAACACCAATCCATCGTCACGATGTCGTTTAGCACCGCCTCCTCATTCTCAAACCCTCGATCGCTTCACTTCTTCTCCAATTCAGTGAATGGCAGAGGAAAGCCGGTCAGCTTCGGTTTCCGAGTCCGCGCTGGTTCCGCCGACGTCCCTGATTTCCTCTCCGCCGATTGGTATACTCCCTGTGCCCGAATTTCCTTTTGATAAATTCTATTCATCGATTTTGTTGTGTGCTTTTGATTCACGTGGTGGTGCTTTTGGTTTCGTTTGATCGTGTAGTGATTCAGGTTCGAGCAAGTACAACGATAAAATAAGTGTGGCTATTGCTATAATTTGGCATCAAAAAAAATATTTTTAAGCATCAATTATTCAATTATACCTCCAACGTTCGACGCTATTTTACCTGAGAAGGTTCCGTTTTTATTAAATTCTTGCTCAATTTCATTTTTTTTATCAACCTAACATAATTTAAATATCATGTTATTTTTTATAAACTTCTCATCAAAGTTGCAACATATCATAAACTTTTCAAAATTATGATCAATTATTTTTTCACTTAATTTTTTTCTTTTACATCCAACAAATTTTTTCAAGTACTTCTTTGTGTATTTTTTTCATTTATTAAGTAATTATATAACGTTTAAATTTTTTTGAAAATGAGAAACATTAAAAAATAGATATTATTGATGATATGATAATGATAACTACACTTATATTTGGTTTCAGTTTTAGCTCAGTTTCATTTTAGCATCAGTTTTAATTCATAGTTAGAGCCATGTTTTTGTAATTTATTTCCAAATTATAGGTATAGTATCAATTATAGCTCATGGTTGGATTTGTTTTAAGAGCAACTTTACCTATAATCTTTCATTTGGGTTGTCATTTCAATATTTTGACAATACAAATGACAACTTTGAGGTGAAAAGAAGTGATGCTCTACACCCATGGTTGTTATTATCATTGTCGATATATTGAAATAGCAAATAAAATGACAATTTTCATGGGTGCAAGACATTACTTTATATGAGAATCAAGTATTTGGTGAGGGTGATAAGATATTTATGTTGGTGGTGACAAATGACAATACCATTTCTTTTGCCAAATTTGCCAACAAAATGACATTGTTATTTTTTCACAATCCATTTGACATTGGGGTGTGGATGAACATTCTCATTGGTTGTCAATATGAAAATGGCAATCCAAATGGTCATGTGGTAGAGCTACTAAGAAGACTTTCCATCATATGATCAAGTCTAAACATAAACGGTCAATTAGTAGTGTTATTGTCAATTGTGTAAATTACTAATAAGTTATGCTTTTTTAATCTAAATTACCAATAGGTGATACCATACTTTATAAATTACTAAATGGTGTGGTTTTTTTAAATTTTTATCTTATACTCTCCAAAGTACCCCTATCTTCCCACTTAAAACTATCAATCAAGTCCTAAGTTTTCTCCCAAATCAATCATAACTGATGGTAACCCAAAAACTCCCTAAATGGCAAATCCTAAGGAGTTGGACCCGAGTGAGAGATTAGGCCAAAGGGGAAATAAACAAGGGAAACCCACCCAAAGAGGAGGAAAAATATCCTATACATAGGACATCTCATTTCCCAAAAAGTATCTTCTCATGCATTACACTCCTGATTCAATTCCTCTCTCACCTATTTCTGGGACTAACTTAAGTGTCAGAATGAGCATTCGAGGTAAAACCCTCGGTCTCGTTGGAACTCGAAGATACTCGTCCATACTCTTATCCGGCTTCATTTTCATTAGGTTGAGGCGTGCAGTGAGTCGGTCTTATAAGACATCCTCCGGTCGACCTACTCCGACCCAGGGAACTCCGTGCGATGTATCCCGCCCTAATTATGATAAAAAATAACCTTTCTTCTTTCCACAAAAAAAAAAAATCTCTCCCCCTTCCTACCCTTCCTTCTTACCCTCCCTTCTTCTTTCTCAAGACAATCATGTTTTATCTTCATCAACACCATGAATCACCATCACACTTGATCACCATCACAAAATTTATTTTCCAGCACCCCAAAAACGACCATGACCTCCATCAAAACTATCGTCAATTCCCACTAAACCCATCCTCGCCACTATGAAATATGATTGTTGTTCTTTTATCATTTCGTCGAAGATATCACAGAAACATCCACGATTGCTTCGAACTAATCGCTTCCATCTCAATTGTTGCACGCTCCTCGTCGCCTCCGATCTGATCGCTTTCATCTCCGTCTCTTCATCGCCGTCACAACACTATCATCGTCGTCGTCATCGAGAAGATTAATGGTTTGATTGACGAATTGGGAGGTGGCTCTTGTGCCTATGAGGGTCAAGGTGGTGGTGAAATAAAACGAAGAAGTTGATGAAAATGAAGGTGATGATGATGATACAATGTTGTGTGGGGGTGATGATGATGATACAATGTTGTGTGGGGGTGATGATGATGATGCTATGTTGTGTGGGGTTGATGATGATGAAGAGGACGAGGAACCCTTAGGCATTGTTTAAGACAGTACACTTCCCATGAACAATGCGTTTAGAACAGTAATCAGTGTAACTGTGGATCCAATCTCACGAGATAAAAGACTTTATGTTTTTTTGCACTATTTAGAATAGTGCATATTTTATAAAAATAATCGAGAGCACTAAATTAAAACAGTGCGCATTGTATTTGTGTAAATGAGCACTAACTATTTTGGGAATGATGATGACGGGCACCAATGATGCAGTGCACATGCCCACAGTTTGTTCCAAAGACAAATTCGACGGTAACGATGGAGAACGATGACTATTGATGACGGCGGTTAAAATTTGGGTTTGTGATGATTATTGTAATTTGTAATAGATTGAACTCCCTCCGTCCTATATTTATTGAGATGTTTTGACCATATACGGAAATTTATACGAGTATTGAATTTTTATGGATTTTTATGAAGAAAGAATATTATTTTTGTGATTATGGGATTTACTGTAACATTTATGAGAGAAAATAGTGGATATATTGTAACAGATGAGAGTGATTTTATATTTTTTATGTTAAAAGATTATCAAAAGAGGAAATGTTATAATTTTTTTGAGACTGACCAAATAGAAAACCGTTGCGATTAATATGAAACGAAGAAAATAATAATTTATTTATTTATTATTCTAAATCAGGGTTAATAGGACTATGATTTAAGTTTGGAACTAATTAGTAATAAAAATTTTGCTTATGACCTATTGGTAATTAATGAAATTTAAAAAAAGTAGTTAGTAATACTCTCTTGTACTCTGTCCAATCAAGGAGCACATATGAATTATGAGTACCTTCTTGTTGTTGTAAACAGGAGTTTGATACTGGATAGTTGTAAAAGATTGGTTGTACCTTAATTAAGTTTAAAGAAAAACAATCAAGGTATATAGTTTTGATTACTTGGACTTCTGTCTCCAGACTAGTACATTTAGGAAGCACTAGTTTTTTACATGGACGAGTTAAATCTCCGCAAATAATTCCTCAACTTAATCGTCTAGGCTAGTATATATATGAAACCCTAGGCTTTAACATAGACGAAGTAAATATTCGTTATTTATTCCTAAACTTAATCGTGTATCTCAACAATAACTAGTAGATACAAGATAGTTAAGTGGAGCTGCTCTAGTATCGCTTAGGGACGCGAGTGGATGAGAACAAAAAGGGGTGAAAGTCACATACTACTCAAGAGGCCCTTGGATCTAGAATTGCGTTTTTTTGGGTTGAAATTATGGAACTAGGACGTATGGCTATTTATTACTCTATAGGAGTGATTCTACTCTCACCCATTGAAGACATAACCCCTTACTTTTTGACGTTTTGTTTTTCAAAGTTGCTCTCCCCTACTTCAAACTTTTTTTTCCTTAAAACAAAATTTTAAGCATTAATAACTTTCTTTGATAACTCAAATATAAAAATATATTTATAATCGACTAATTAAGATCTATCAAACAAATATAATATAGATCATGAAATACTGTACCTAAAAAATAATACTCCCTCCGTCCCAGATAAATTGTGACACATTATTAAAAATAGACGTCCCATATAAATTATAATACTTTTATTTTAAGCAACTTTAAAATGCCAAAAAAAACCAAAGTGCGGCTATTTTATATCACATTATTTTCTCTCTCGTTACTTTTTCTCTCTTCATCCATTCACAATTTCTTCCTTTCACTCAAAAGGATATAAAGATAAAATATAATAAAGTTAATGCATTCTTTAACAATCGTACCAAGCCAACATATCGTAATTTATCTGGGAATGAAGATATATATAATTAAGTCATATATGAGAAGTTAACACCTAAAGAAAACTAACTAATAAGTCTAGACTCATAGGATAACCCAACTTGTTTGCACAAATAAAAGTTAAATCGATTGGGCGACTCAGGCTTGTTGATCCCTTAACGATGATCACGTTGTTGTGATGATAACGGAATCATTTGACGATAACCTAGTCCTTGAGAGCAGAATTTGTGGATATGTAAAATATGAGATGTCTTCTGTTATGCATTGACCACCTCTATTTATAGAATCATTAGCTTGGCCATCAAGCTACTTCTTTAAGGATTTTAGGTAAGGAGATAATTAGGAAAATATGCTATGTATGGACTTACGGAGATATTTTATGTTAATATCCTTATTTTCATGATTATTCTCCAAAATCTCCTTATTTGTAAATAACCCTATATCTTTTATGATCATAACTAAATAATAATTATGATAGTTATTTTTATGACCATCATATATACTTTCTATGATTTCATTTGTGTCTGGATTCTACTATAATTATTCAAATAATTGTTCTTATTTAGTTGATCTATGACAAATTGTGTGGGAGTTAAGACTTCCTAATTCTAATTTCTCGTTGGATCAAATGACATACACACTTTTAACATGATCTTTCTTTTTCAAAATACTTAGAATCTCATAATGTACAATGCTTTCATATATGTCGACCACATATTGTTTTTCATGTGTTTTTAACTTAAAAAGTTGCTCATGATTATCAAAATATTCTGCAGTATCATGATTAACCCTTACATGACATCATCTGGAGGTTGACATTAGAACAATCACATTTTCTAGTGCCAGCGTTTCTTTGTAAGGATGACCCTCAGCTGGATACCTTAGAGGCTTATATTTTCATCCTCTTTCACAAGCAATAATACATCTGGACATCTTAGAGCTTTTTAGTATTGTGAAACTTTCAATAACTACTATAATGTTTGAGGCCGACTCTCGTACCCAATGCAACATTTCTTCTCTATCTTCAAATATTTGTCTGACAGAAAAAAAAATTATAAGTGGAAAAAAATTATGAGCCTAAGATGTGTTTATGTTTTAAAATATATTACACAGTTTTATGAAGTAAAATAATTCAACTTATCTGATCAGTGATAAATTCTGTTGCGTAATCACGATAATTATTAGATATTGTGTTTGTACCAACAACTCCATTGTCGAATGAAATACAATCAGAAAATGAGAAATTGAAATTATTCATGTTTTGGGATTTTATTTTTTAATGCAAAAGAAAGTGTGAAGAGATTGTGAAGTACTAGGATAGATGCAATGATGGTAAGTGTCGAAATAATGCGAATGATAGAGTAGTATAAATAGAAAACATAAGATTATAAGAAGAAGAAAAAAAAGAGACTGAATTAAAGAACCTTGAAACTATGCAAGAGTGTATCGCAACAAATGAAAAAGAAAACCCAACAAAATGGGTTTGTTTACAGGACGTCCGAGTATGGGTGTCCTTGCTATTTAATCAAGTTAAAAAAAATCTTGTAAGCACGCAAAGAAAATTGATTGTTTGCCGGGGATGGGTTATGCATGAGAAATGTACAACCTCAAAAATTCTCTTCTTGTTTTTAGTTTTTTTTTTTTTTTTTTTTTTGGGGGCAAGTGTAGGATCCATGTTGTGGGGTTGTAATTGTATTTTACCCACATGAGTGGGTCTAGTGGTGGGGGAATAGCAATTTCCTTTATTATTAGGTGCTTAGTTTCTGTCGTGTAAGCTGTATTCTGGAACTAGATCGAACCTTGCAGTCACTCTGGTGTTGTGCATGTACTTTAGCAGTTCGTATTAGATTTAGATGCATAGATTATCCCCGGTGGGGCATGAACCGTATGTTGTGTATCAAGATGTGAAATAGGTATACAGCTACTCATACATATGCTTTCTAGTTGGCCTATAACATGAATAAGTTAGCCACCAGAGGCATGTGAACGATTGATGTAGAAAGGGGTTTTGCTGCAATGGTTACGAAGGAGCCAAGGACTACATGTAACTATTTTGTTTTTTTTTTTTTTTTTTTTTTTTTTTTGTGCTTCTTTAGGAGGCATAAGTGGATGTGGGGAATGTGATTTGGTGGAGGGACGGAAATGATATGCTGAATTTCCATTTACTGGCTAAAGTATAGCTAGTCATAGTGGCACAAATCGGACCAAATACTTGAGTTGTAGTCATGATGTATCTTAGCTGGTCATTAAATTTTAGTTCTGCCGATATTTTAGTAAATCAGTAAGAAAATCTATACAAGGATGAGGATGTTTATCAATATGAATAAAGCCTGACCTATTTATATATCCTGTGTATTCTAACTTCTCTTTTAAGGTGTTGCTTCTTTCTTCTTGCAGGCTTGAATCTGGCGGAAAGAGACCACTTGGTCCTAGATTAGAAGTAATCTTTCTGACCTTCTATAGACCACCACATCGTGTTGCTGCTGTAGTCGTTACTACATTTATCTAGATTGATCCATTGTTGTAGTTTAGTGCAGAAGACGCAGTTAGACATCAGCTAGATGCACTGAAGTACAATGACCAACCTCGTGCGGATTATGGGATTGAGGTTATGTACAGGGTAATGCTCTTGTTGCCTGCCAGAGAAATGTGGTGTGGTTTCGGGGCTTAGCCATTGAAAATTACTTCTAGGTTGTTGCTTTCTTGCAGTTTGCTGGATTTGACCCTTTCGAGAGATCTACTTACTTTGGACCCTTCTTTGATTTGGGACAGGTTAGTAAATCAAGACACGTGAATATTTTATTTTAATCTAATTTTTGCTAACATCTGTCTCCATGATCTTGTGGTAACCTTGTTAAGGTAAATTTTTCTGGACTAGCTTTATTTTGCTTCTTCCAACATATTAAAATTGTTGGGGACGGATGTATACGAAGTATCGGATTTACTGATATCAAGAATGTCCAAATGGCTGCTTAAATGGATTTCACACTTTAGATAATTTATCCTTAATTCTAATGTTAGGTTAATGTGTCTACTTATAATACAGTTTGAACGTTTTAGACGAATTTTTCATCATTCACACTATCGAGTTTTGCTGGGCCACAAGGATAGGAAACTCTTGAGCAGTTTATGGGTAAAGGAGGTGAGAATGGCATTCTATCTTGATGTTAGTCGATCCAATACATTATTCTGTGAATAGTTTGAAGCCATGTGTGGTCTTAAATAGTTACCATGTCTGCCATAGAATCGATTCAAGCAGCGGCTTTGGGTACAAGGAAATCGACCAGAGGAGGAAGAGATATTTGAGTTCACAATGGTTCAGGTTTTCCTCCATCCTTCTGCAATCATCAAGTGTTCAACGATGTTCTGTTGTAGTTACCTTAATTCAATCACTCGCATAATTGATTTGATCAGAGGCTTGGTGGTTCCTGGGATGGCTATTGGCTGACGGAGAGCCTACTTCACGACGGAGATAGCTTTTCTGGTGGCGTAGCTTACTGAACTTCTTCTCCGTTGTCTGCACCATGTACCTGCACATCCTCATAGCTTGTTCATCTCCGTCAATGCTTTATCCATATTCAATCATGTAAAACATTGGATAAAACTCAATACACATTGAGACGATGCCTGTGATATTGAGAAGTCTGTGTACAGTTCTATAGCAATATACTTTACTCACTGGATTGTATGCTCCAGGTGCCTGCTTCATATGTTTAAATATGAATTTGTCCTGATAGGAATCTTCTATTTATTCTTTACAGGAAAATTTGTACGCTGTTTTTCATCTCGAACGGTCATTTATTTTTATATTGATGCCGAGCAAAGTTTATTCTCATATTGATGCTGAGCGGAGTCCATGACGCAGTCGGAGTTCCTGTGTCAGTCCACTTGGTTTCATTGAGGGTCGTCTAGCTGAATAGGATGACATGAGGTCTCCAGTAACTATCTAGGATCACATAGGCATCAGGATCGGCTTTGACAACAAGTGTCATCTTATATCGTCTGAGCCCATGACATCATCAAACGGTGTCATCGTGGATATCCTTCTCTTCTTTCAAGTCCATTATATGAAGCGGGAAGTTGCAAATCACCCAACATTTATTACGAATGAAATTAGAAGATGACATTATATTGAGTTCACTTGCAACCTAGGAGCATAGGATATCAAACAGGTGCCTACACTTTGTCATTACAACCATGGAACTTCGACCCTCCTTGACAAAATAAGATTTCCATGGACAACATCAAAAGCTCCTGTTGAGCACCAAAGGACTAAATAATAATCAATATCACCTCTAAAGCTGATTCATTTCTTCTGTTGAGGTTGCGAGAGATACTTGGTCAGAACATAACAGTCTGGTGGAGTGATGTTTGTGTAATAGTTATGGATCGTTCCTGTGATTTCAAACCCGAATTTCTCGTAGAAGTTGATGGCTTCCTCATTATTTGTTTGAACATGCAGGTAGATCTCTGCAATATTCTGTTTCGAGCTCAGATCAAGGGCATGAATCAACATCTTTGTTCCTGAACCCAAAAAATCCAGAACTCAGAATGGATGAAATTGAGATAACTATACGAGTTGCCAAATCAGAACAAGACTGAAGAGGATAGCAGAAGCTACAGTGCACTAGCCTTCTTATGCAGTGTCTATGAAATGAAAAGAGCAACACTTCATTTTTACTGCTAGCTACAACCCAGCCCCTGTTATCATCAAGGCATCCACCTTGGCCTCAAATCAGCATAGCTCGTCCAATTCGCCTTGTCTAAACTCCAAGAGAAGACGAGGACTAGGCAAACCCAATGTTAGGCACCCAAACTCTAAGCCAACAGCTATTATAGTATGCTTTCTGGAAACTACTATCTGTCTCTCCAAGCATCAACTTGGTCTTAAACTGCCAGCAAGAAAAGAAGGCTTTCGGCACACAACATTTGTGTCCTCCCAGTTATAATGAAATCTCATTTAAGTGGGGAGGGGGGGGGGACGGGAACTAATAGCATTAGAGAAAGCGAATGACAGAAAAACAACAGGTACAACGGATAAAGATCAACAAGAGTAGTTATGATGGGTACTTACCAATACCCAGCCCACGATATGGAGCTAAAACACCCAGGGTCATGATGTACAGCCGAACAGCACCATCTTCTCTCTTCTCAAAACGGCATGCTATAGCCCCGACACATATGTCACTGTAATAGGCTGAAGAAATAAGGAAAGCACCAATCAATTTCAAGACTTCCTGACAACTATTGCTTGAGGCCATGACTACATCCTCAGGACACACAGGCTGACCAGACTAAATGAGAAGGCAGACCATCCAGCAAATATGCTTTTAAGTAGTTGTCTCGTGCAATCTATATAGTTCAGGGCTTACTCTACATAGGAGCAATGAGGACATATGCATACTTCTTTTATGAAGAAAGGAGAGAGAATATATATATAACAGGAGATGTTTCGAAAGTTGGACTCACAAAACAAATGTCCCTGCAAGATAAATTAGCGCCTCTTGCCTTATTCTGTAAGCTATTTTAGCAACATTACAAAAGCTAAGAATTTGTAGCACTTCAATTTTCCTTTCCAACATCACTCCCAAGTGAATTCTCAATCTACTCATTAAGCCATCCTCATTACTCTAATCTCTACCTTCTTAAAACTTAGGCAAAGAATTGATGAAAAAGCACCAAGAAAAGAAAAAAATCTAGTCGGTATTTCAGATACACAATCCACCTTAAGCAACTTCTAAAGTGCATTAGTGCTAATGTCTTTTTACCACCATGGATAAGCGTCCACAATTCATTTTCCTCCTCGATTTCACCAAAAGCACATATGTATAATTTTTCCAACTATCCTGACCATTCCAACTGAAAACACATTTACTACTCCTCCATATCCAGCCGACCAAGCCTTCACCCCCTCTAGAGCGAATACGTTAGAGAAGTCAGTCCAGGCCATGGCTCTTCATGGTTAAGGTTCAACTTCAGTCCCACAATGGAAGAAGCATTTGTATAAATCCTTCCGCTTAAAATTGTTCATCAACCATGTTCAGTAGCAAATCTACCACATCTCCAACACTAATCTTCTAACATCTTGCATAGGAAACTCTTTTTCCAAATTGATAAAGAAAATGCAATTTTTTTTATTTAAACATTTTAGGGGCCAATTCATATCCATGCCGTTTTGATGAAACGAATATCTGAAGGCTCTTTGAGAGAGAAAACAACTGGAATAAGGGAAGCAAATTAATATCTTCTGAATTCAAAATCGAGTTAATGTTCCTGATGGCCCTAAAAAACGTTCCTTGTCAATAAGTAGAATCAGAATGTAACAGGAGGAAGAAATAATTATACAACTTCTTTGTTATGGATGTGTTGAATATATAACTTCCTTGTTCATCTATGATAAACCCAGCAAAGGTAAAGAAAATATAATTATACTTTTCTTTTTTTAGCTTGGTATTTCTGCCATATTCCTAAAGATACTCAAATTGTTGAGCAATCTGATGAAAGATAATCATTGTAAATAGAGAAGCACAGACAAAAGACAAATCAGAACAGAGAGATTGGGAGGAGATAGGGAACAGAATCAGCTTGTATTCTCCAAAATGAGCTAAGAAGTCTTTAAGTAAAGACCTCATAAAGTGTATAGTCTAGCAATCTCTAAAAACCATTCAGAAACTTAAACCAGGAAAATCTACCTTTTCTGCTGCAATCTTCTTACACAGGTTATGAACTACTCGTCTCTCTCAGATATCACTATGACATCCCATCTAGCAAAGAGCGCACCTTGAATTGATTCGAAAAGAATAAATAGGCTGACGCTAAATCTGACACATGCTTGGCAGCCGATACAATGTCATCAGCTGGATAAGGAATTCAGATAAAAAAAGGCCAGGTACTAAATCCCCAAAACTCTACACCTGATAATTTGATATACCTCAATACATATAAAATACCAGAGCTAGAGTTATGGTTGAATATTAATGGTCATCAATGTAAGAAAAACAGTAGCTCTTCATGCCACAAGAACCTATCTGCAACGAACTCCTCCAAAGTCGACTGAAAAGATATCACCATGTTGACTAATAAACCAGAGGATAACAAACTTTAGTGAACTAAAATATTGAGAAGCTTTTATTAAAAAAAAATATTGAGGAGCTGAAAGCTGTAACATTGAATCCAATTTCCATGTCGCACAATATAATTAAGTTTTTCAGCTATTTGTTGTGTTAAACAATGGAACTTCGGAAATTATTTCCAGTGGTTAAACGAGCTCTACGATACAAATTATATTACCTTTGGGTTGAGTTACTGGATAAACTGCAACCCAAAGGCAAAAACATTCTCGGAGGCATGAATATTGGAAGCAAATACAGATTGAGAACCGGGATAGGATTGGCCAAATTTAGTCAATACCATCCAAAATGACAAAGTGCAAGATGTAATTCGGCACAAACGTCAGCTATATGGTAAGCTTACTCAAACGGAACTTCGCGAAGTTAAACTATTCATTGGCATAGCCCGGCAATGTAATTCAGCACAGCAAGGTTCATTGCAAGATCCATGAATATTGCTCGTATCCATAAAAACCCTAGACCACCGAAAACCCCAAACAACACGTCATCCACAAACCCTAACCCCACAAACACAACACTCATACAATGGTAAAAAAGAAACACCACCCATCAATCACAGGAACAAGGAAGAGAGAGCCGAATAGGATACCCAATTTGGTGAAATCCCCGGCGGCGAGGGCGTCGGAGTAATACTTGTCATTATATCGAACGGGAAAGAGAGCGACGTTGAGCTTCTTAAGCTGCATTATGTTCTTGTCTCTCACTCCATCCAGCGATATCGATACCGCTTTCCCTGCCCCCATTTCAACTCTTCTTCTGCCTGCGATTGATGGCTGTTCAGGCGCAGAAGAGAGAAAGAGAATGAGGAGAACTGTCCGATTATGGGATTTGTGAAGTGAGGGGAGGGTGGAGGAAGAGAGTAGTACGGTGGATGGTCGAAGGCGGACGGCGAGCCGCGGCGGGGGAAGGAGACGGGAATGAACCAGAAGCGCGGTAGGGTTTCCCGAGTGGTTGGAGCCACAACTAGAAAATTATGTAATCCGCGTTGCAATATAGACGTGACGGTTTGATGTGAATGTTTGGTAAGTTTTTCAATATCAAATTTGAAAAACTTATTTTAAAATTATAATGATTTTTTGAGTTATATATTTCAATTATGAGATAATGACGAAAATTTTTAGTTTTTCTGAATATAATATATCAAGATTTCTTTGTTCTTAAAAGATTGTTACGATCGATACATTGTGTTGATTAGTCATATTAGGATATCTATCAACTTTTTTAGAGGTTGAATACTCACTTTTGAAATATCATATAGTTTTTTTTTTTTGAAACTGTGTTCTTTGCATCAATAGGTTTTCTGTGTTTTTTACGTATTTTTTTATAATTCTAACTATGTATCCATCTTCTAAACCGTAAAATGATTGACTTCCTCGAAATTAGATAAAACCTGGATCAGCATTTTGGCTGCTCAACAGCCATTGAGCTACATGACCAGAGCTACATGACCATATGAAAAATACTCCAAAATAAATAAAATAATAATACACATGCTGCATCAAGAACAATCGAAATAGTTACCTTCGATCCTCATCAATCAGAACTTATATTAAGCAAACTTTCGCCCTTTATAAGTAGATGTTGAACAAACAAATTTGTTTCAGATCGTCCGTCAAAGTAGTCATTCACATCCCTCCTGCATGAAGATTAAAGTAAAATCAAAGATAAACTTCTATTCTATCCATTTCCAACTGAAAATGTTTATTACAAACAATAATAATTATTTTTTTAAAGAACTTACATATTTCAAAGCATCATTCTTTTCTTTGGATCCCTCTTTAACAATATTATTGCAAACAGCAAAAAAGCAAGCTTTAGACATGTAAAGTTACTATCCACTCCAAATATGAAAGCTGAAGCACCTAAAACAAAGAAAAGTCACAACACCTCATATAAGTTCAAAGAGGCATGTCTCCTGTAATAGTACTCTTATTTATAAATTCGATTCAAATGTGAACTTACCATCAACTCCACGAGCTTTGGATGCTTTCACTACAAGCACAAAAATGGTCTCATACCGTACGTGAATCATACAAATGGCTCGAGTTATTCTAAGATTAATCCTCGAAGCAACGTAGAGAAGTGAAGAGCGACACAGGTGAATCCGACATTATAGGGCTAATTCATTTGAATGGATGCTATGATAGCTGATGAATCTTGGAGAAGATGATGAGGGAGAGTTGCTGATGAATTTGGGGAGGAAGAGGAGAAGGATTCAGTTTGATCAGTAGGAATAAGGGAATGGGTAACATGGGTGTGTTAAATAATGATTTAATAATTGAGATTTAAGTATATGAATAAATGATCAAGATTATAATAGGATAACTTAATCTCATCTCTTCATCTCAATTGTATTAATATTAATCGTTATTTTATCGTTTAACATACGATATATTAAGACATACAATGCTTAAATATTAAAGATTAATGACATATTAGAAGAAATAAAAGTAGAAAAACCAAAATAAAATAACTGGACACAAAAAAATGTGTGAGAGACAAAAGGGGAGTAACGGTAGAAGAAATGGGGGAGAGACAACATGGAGACAATGTCTGTATTGACTAAAACTCTTGATAGAATTAAAATGACTTGATAACCTGGATGCAAATTCAAAACGATTGAATTGTCTTGAAAAATCACTTGAGTCTATTTGTGAATATAATATTTTAACGGTTTAAATTTAACTATAATATTTTGACGTAATACGAGATTTTATCTATATTAAATTTTTATATAATTTGATGAAAAAAATATGTTTTTTTAAAGATAATAAAATTTATTATAACAGTTGATAAATGAGTTTGTAGATATAATATATCATACATAATTGATTTGATATTTAACAATATTAAAAACTTATTAAAAAATTTATTGGGACAATTCAAAAAAAAAAGATTGTATTTATATTGGGATGAAATTGAAGGTCTAACGGGGTCTCCCACGAGACTGGGGATCCTCTGCTTTTGTTGTATAACAGCAACTGCAATCCAACCACAAGAAAAAAGACACCTCACATGTGGGCACAGATTTATTGCAATCCAACGATGTTTACTTGAACACAGACCACTCGAGCTTCACATCAAGGCCCGATGTGATAATAGGGGTAAAGCCCATCATCCCCAAATTCGGCCCAACTCCAACTCAACCCACCACAAACCACACAGACCATTCCAGAAACACAAAAGCACCACAATCTCACTCATTCACACAAACAAGAACAATACACCATAACACAGAATCCATCGATCGATCATTCATCGATGGCGTCGTTCGTGAAATGGCTGGTCGATCCGAACCGCAACTTCCTCGCAGCGATCCACAAGCGATCGCTCGATAAGCGCCTCCGCAAATACGGTAACCAATCGATCATTCAATCTCGCCTTCGGTTCAGTTTAGGGTTTTGGATTCGTTTGGTGAAATTGATTGTGTGGGAGGAATTGTGATTTGGTGTTGGATTAGGTTTGAGGTTGGATGATTTGTACGATCCGAAGGAGGATCTGGACATCAAGGAGGCGCTGAATCGGCTACCTCGTGAGATCGTCGATGCTCGTAATCAGCGACTCAAGAGGGCTATGGATCTGTCCATGAAGCATGAGTATCTTCCGCCTGATCTTCAGGTTTGTTTTTAGACTAACGTGATTGTTATGGTGTTGTCTGAACTTTGTCATGATTTGTGGTGTATGGATTGGGATGTTTGGGTGTAGAATTGGGATTTTGGTTGAGAAATGTGGAGGGCAGTGTTCGTTTTCGGATGATTTAGACGGTTTAGAGAATGATAATCAGTGTTTGGAGGAGGAGAGAAAAATATATTGTGAAGTGGCTTGATGTCGAGTCCCTATGTTTGGAAATGGTGTTCAATATTATGGAATATGATGAAGGATGATTAATGATTTACTATAGGAGTAATTTTGTTTTGTTGGTTGAACTGATTGGTATTTGCGGATGTTCTTTTTAATGTTTATTACTCAGAGAATGCTATCCTTCTAGGAGTCTATGCTCTAAGATTTGCCTTTTTGCTATTAATACTTCCAATTGGCCTCTTCTTCTATAGATGAGTGAAATTGAGTTCATTGAGATTGAGACAGGAGGAGTTGGACATATGATTATCTTAAAAGTGTTCTAAAATGTATTCTAAAATCTTGTTTGATTTCCAAGCTACCATGGTTTTTGATACCATTTGCCAAAGTCATGTATTTTTTCCCTTTCTTTCCAATATTTCTCCTTTGCTAGGGCGAAAAAAAACTCATTCATCTTATTAGCATCAGGTTTCCCCTACAAGCCCTAGAATGTGAAGTTAACAGAAGATTCAGAATAAGGTTGTTAGAATGTTAATCAGAATTCATTACAATATCTCAGCGTTGTGAGAGAGATTGTGAGTCATATTGGAAATAGTTTGTACATGGCTTTCATTGTCATTCTTGACAAAATGAATGTAGGAATATTTCCAAAACAAAAATTTGGTGATTTTTTTTTTTTTGGTATTTACATGTTAGTCTGTATCTTACGATTCCTGATTTGATTTCGGGTTCCGGACTCTCTTACCAATTCTCCGATTTGCATTGCTATAAATCTTGTCCAACGATCCTCTCACGATTTTTAATCAATATGGTTGGGAATCGAATCATATTGTACGACTTGAATTGGGAATCGTTTGATTTCAAAAACTGTGGATGAATTTGTGATCTTGTTTTTGTTGGAGTCTATTATGTATTGAGGGGTGTATACAATATTATTTTTTATTTTTTTCCCTCGGTAGAGTTGCTCTTTCTTGGTAGTTATCAGAAAGTTTGGCATGTCATGCCAATGTTAGTCCTCTAGCTTGAGGCAGTATTGTTGGAGATTCCTTTTATTATTTTGAAAGTATAAAATCGTACCTATACCCTATTCGGGTATGGTACTGTCACAAAAAGAGTTGTCACAAAGAGTTCAGACCTTTTGAAGTTTACGTGACTTGTAAAGGTTACATGTGTATTAGATGTATTCTACTTTCTTATATGTTGGGTTTTTCTTTATAAATGAATGAAAAATGCATACTAGGGCCTTCTTCGTGCAATCCTTGTCATTTTTTAATGCATGAAGTGTTGTTTTGAAAGTCAAGATTTATATATATTCTAGAACCATTCTGTGTTTCTGTTTCTCTGTCTTCTTCTTCTTCTTTTTTTTTTTTTTGAAAGTATGAGTATAGCAATTTTTGCTATTGATTATTTGTTTCTCTTTGACAGGTTGTGCAGACTCCATTTAGGAGCTATCTTCAGGATATGTTGACTCTTGTAAGTGTTATCCAAGGCTTTTTCGCTGTTTTGAAGTTTTACTGAAAGCACGTTCCTACTGTGGCTAGTTAGTAGATGGGACAGCATTACTAATTTTTACCGCAAGTGATTAGCATTGGTTTTTGATTTGAAGGTAACAAAAATTATGTTTGTACATTTTAATACGTGAATATTATAAGGCTGCATCGATTTTTGCTCAAAGCACTATTGACTTGTGCTTTTATCAGTTTACCTTAACGACTTGTACTTTGTGGTTAGGACTTTTTCTTTATGCTTAACGACTTGCGCTGTAGGTTATGGAGTCTATTGATAATAAATCTGCACACCTTCCGATAATAGATCAGCGTGCATCTTTATACAGTTAGA
Organism: Drosera capensis; assembly: GCA_001925005.1. Taxonomy (NCBI): domain Eukaryota; kingdom Viridiplantae; phylum Streptophyta; class Magnoliopsida; order Caryophyllales; family Droseraceae; genus Drosera; species Drosera capensis. The sequence goes on from LIEC01000595.1 coordinate 70,626, forward strand.
AACAAAGTTGTTATTTTTTTAAATAGGTTTTTGAAGTAATAGTATATCTTTTAGCCTCCTAGTGTCAAGAAACCGAATTCTTTGAGGTAGCTGGATAGGTAAAACAGTAATTATTATTATTTTGTTCTACAAAAATTGCAAACGCTGGTGACATATCTGTCTATGGAGAAGTAGGTGATGTGAAGAATATGTTTACAAGGAGATGAAAGATCTTGGAGTTTATCAATGGAAAAAAATATTTCAAAATCAATTGGGTATAGCATATGGTCCATTGATTGAACCACCAGTAGCTCGTATGAAGGTAGGTTAGATTGCTTTTACTATGACAGAATGTTTCGGGGATGTTAATAAACAGGAACTAGTTCTACTTATTGACAATACCCTCAATTTCATCCAAGCAAGGTGTGAAGTTTCCTCATTGGACGCTTGCATTTGCCTAAGGCTGTTCTGTGAGGTTCCTTGAAACAGATTATGTTTTCTCTTATTTACTAGTAGTATTTAATGTTTTTGTCTGACGGACCGATGGAAAAGAAAATTCCGCACTCCACTTTTGGATGTCAGCTTGGTTTAGGAATCGGGTTATTTGTTCTGATGCTTTGCTCTGCATGAAGTGGTATATGCAGAGAGGCAGGGAGGCAGGGAGAGTCATTGTTCATTGACTTAACGTATTATAGTTTCTCATGAATTCTGCTTCCTGCAGGTGAAGAAAGAGAAGTCGGAGCGTGAAGCTTTGGGAGCTTTGCCTCTATATCAACGAACAATTCCTTGAGCATGCTGCTTAATATTGCTGCTGCTGATGATAAAGCGCCTCTTAGCATAAAAGTTTTAGAGTTTTTGTTGGCGGAAATGTAGAAGACCGTTGTTTGCTTCTACTGTTGTGCACTATTTATACTTGTTGAATTCGTAATTGTCCGGTGTTGGGCATGATTCTTGCCGGGACAAGTGACCTTTCTGTTCTTAATAAATGTTATTGAGACCTCAATAGCACCTACTCTAGAGGGTGCTTTCAGGTTTTGTTACAAAAAAAAAAAAAAAAAATTGCCTCAGAAATCAGCTTGGCCTTTTCGAACGTGGCGCAATAGTGGTATCATTCTTCCGTTATTCGGACCGCTCTCACAAGCAAGCTAGTCGGTATTTCATACTGATTACGGTGTAAACAAAATGTGACAAACAAATGTCTTGTAACAGCAGCAGCGTTATGAACAGGTTTCTAGGGATTGATGAATTTGTGATTAAATTACACATAAAGTTACGTGCGTTTAGATTGTTGGATTTTCAATGATTATGAGAGATAAATGAAACTTTAATCTTAACTATTAATTGAGAGATCTAATATTTTAAGCACACGTAGTTTTGTATGTGATTAGTCACAAATCTTTTTTCTTTTTCCTTCGAATTATATCCTGGCATCACATATTAATCTTGGACTTTACACCTCAATCAGAGAAGAGAATTCTGAACACTTCAATGAGAGAATTCTGAATCAGTATGCAACAGTCTTTTTCATTTTGTTATCAGCTGTAACGTGTCTCGTTTTCCATGAGCACGATTATCGCCATCGACCACGTTACCAATGCCCGATGGCCCACTTGCGCCAACACTCCCACTCACGCTACCTCCTTGAGGCCCGACCCACAGCCCAGGCCCAACAACATCAGTGGGCGGGCCGAAAGGGATACAACATGAATAGAGTTCGCGAATAGCCCACATGGCAAGTGCCTTTGGGCCGCTGTTGTTCAACTTGGATACTGGAGGATCTTGTAGGCCCAGTGACATTGGGCCCACGGTGTCCCCATTGTAACATGGTGTGTTCAACATCTCCCACATTGCGTTGATCCCCATTGAGCCGGAGAGTGTTGGCTTTTGAAAACAATAAGCTTTTTGGTAACATGACGCTGTTCAAATGTTGTTGTGGTTGTTTCTAGCGGTCGCTACGTTTGTTATCACGATCATAACAGATAGAAGGTCGTTTTCTATACTTATATGTCTTGTAATATGAGATCACAGAACCGACTTCGAAAGTAACTTTATTAGTAAAAAACATAACGATTTATCGGGTGTCGTAGTTATATTTTTTCATCGGTCTGGAGAGGGATACTTATGTTGTTCTTCGACCTCTCAACTTCGGTCGCAATGCATACTTTCGTGCTTCTTATTGAAGTTTTAGTTGGGATTCATAAGGGAGCATGCACGTCGAGCGATCTCAAACGACTTGTCCCATCTACTTCTCCATCGGGGAAAGATCTGCTTTGGAAAATGTATGTGTTCTCGATTCTGACGGCTCTCGGCTGGATAAAGTATCTAACGACTTTGCGTGTTTTCATGTGTAATTAAGTATCTAACACATGTATTCGCATTATCACAAACACTACCTGTTTTTAATTGGAACCATAAGCTTTCAATTAATCTGATATGGGGTTGTTGGCCCTGATGCAACAAGAGATGATCAAAAGCGGTATAATATGGGATTGAAACTTGAAAGGGGTAACGTGTATCGGATAGCCTTATGAATGAAAACCCGAGTTTTGTTTGGTATTGTTTGTTAGACCTGAAACTTCACGTGTTCTCTTAGAGCACAACGTTTGAACATACAACAACAACAACCCAGTTTTTTCGTCGCAAGATAAGGTCTACATCGTAGCTTTACCTCTACTATGGACAACAAAAACATTGTTTTCTAAAATACTCTTTAGATAGACACAATCACAACAATAAAAACAACAACATCAATGAAGTTAGAAATGACAATGTCCTTAAATAATGTTTGAATATCATTCATTAAATAAACATTGTCCTTAAGAACATCATCTTCAACAACAAAACCTTGGAAAAAGACAAAGACTATACAAAATTACACATAGTCCTAACAAATACAAGATTTAGAGAGCAAAAAGATACACTCTTGTTTGTGAGTGAGAGTCTTGAGACGGAAAGCCAATTTCCCAAGGCGTGATAGCATGTGAATTTTGAATACAAGCCATGATCCACTATAATAAATACCAAAATGCAATCAATCTTTACGTATATATTAAATCACGTAGTTACCACATCATAGTTACGTATATAAAATCTTACAGCTTTAAATTTCCTAACAGTAACTGTGCTTCCAAACTGAACTTCATCCTCCTTTAATTGACATGTGCTTCTTGAAAACAAATTTAAGAGTACAAACAATAAAATAATATAAATAATAGCAAACTCAACAAAGCCTCGAAGAAAACTATAATCAAGTAAAGAGAATCCACAAGAGCCCAAAAAAAAAAAAAAAAAAACGAATATGGAGGAAATCAAAAGTACAAAACAAATATATTGATTTCGCAATCTAAACAAGTGACCATAAATTTGTATCAATTTTCATACTGTCTCATCATGTCCACTCCATGTGCCACATGCCTTAAAACATAAAATCCTAGACATATCAAAAGATAACAATCATAACCAATCAGTCAATTCCTATGTCACTATTCATATACAAATCGATAACTTTCATATAACATCATCGATAAAAAAAAATTAATTTCAATCCAACAAACCATCAGATTTATATTATGAATAGTCATTAATGTTATTTTTAAAGTCGAAAAATTCAACAAAAGATCAGATATCAAACAATCAATTGACTCAAGAACAATTGGAGCCAAAAGAAAGATAAATATACGACAAAGGGTATAAGACCGGTCGAGAAATATAGTAAGTCGTAACAATCACGTACCATGAATCGCCAGAACATAAATGTTGATAACCCAAAACCCTCATAACTCTTGTGTCTTTGAATCGAGTACTCCTAGATCACATGACTTTGCTCCAAGCCTTCTTTCCTCCCTACGGCTCTTCCTATGATCTCAATCATCTTCTCCCCCTGTGTCTCCTCTAATTCTGTTGATATAAACCCTTGATTTTATTTTAGCTTTCCTAAACTGATTCCAGCACGTTAAACGAATAAATAGGGCACTCTCCAACTTTCAAATTTATCCGTTAAGAATAACATCAAATCTGATTTTTATTGATAATTATCACAATAATGTAATAATAGTTTGTGGATTAAATATTAAATAAAACTATCCCTCAAAGTTCCATAAATACTTAGATACTTAATTAATATCCATAATACTACCTTTTAATCACAATCTCATTAAAAAATGCATCAAAATATATCGGGATGTTTCTTGAGGTGTTACCTTGCACACTCGTTCCGACCCTCAAGTTAGTAAAAGAGAGAGAACTACTTGAAAAAGAATTACAAGGTAATTTTGACGATGGAATAAATATGTTTAGCATACCTTGGAATGTGCATATTTTCCTTTTGTAGAGGATTTCATCTCTTGGGTGGGTCCCTTTAGTTTGGGTTTAGCTTTTTTGGGCTTCTTGAACCTGGTCAAAGATGGATCAAATGGGGTCAAGTTACCATTAACTCCCTGGTCCTAAAAAAAAATGAAATAATTTTTTTAATTTATCTTTTTTAAAAAATAAAACCTCATCATAAAAGAAAACTTTTTACTTCAAACTTATTCAATTATTTTTATTATTAATTTTATATCATATCGTGATATCCAATTATTATTTTTCTTACTTCTCCCTCACTCACATACTCAAAAAACAAAGGGTTTATTTATGTTAAATTCAATCAAATATCTTAATAATCTATATGATCAATTTATTTTACTTAATTTAAGCTAGAGAAAATAACTGTTATAAGGGGAAGACATTATTTTAAAAAATTTCGAATTACTGATCATAAGATTAAAAGAAGGGTTATACTTATATTGTTGTACAACTTAGGCCGCCCTTCAAAGGAAATAAAAAGTGTGCGGAACCAAGAACAGAAAATCATCAACCGAAAAAAGTGAGATTCGTGATTGAAGCCTATGTACAAGTATTCATTAGAAACTTATGCTTGAAACAAACAATTCATAATTAATTATACGCGTTAATCAATTGATGGCAGCCACATGAGAATGCATGTGTATACAATGAATTAGATTGTGTGACACACACAAGACAATGGAGTCGGTTAATGTCGAATAGATTTTGAGATAGCATATATTAAGATGCATTTATGATCTTCGTTTATATCTTGATTTTTGTTTATTACTCCTTTGAGACTCATCCCTTGATCTCACCCCTCCAACACCAAATCACCCCACAACTTTCCGTCTCCGTCGCCATAGTCGAACTCCACCGTCGCTTGACGACGGCGCTGTTGAATTTCCTTCCACCTCCCACGACAGTGCATCGTTGCGACGGTAGAATTGAGTTACGATCTCAATTACGACTACGTCGACGATCGATGATGACGGTGGCAAGGGTGACGAGGTGCGATGGAGGATGGAGAGGGGAGTGCAGTCGGTGGTGTTGAGAAGTCTAAGGGCGATGAGTACGGTGGATAGAAGTTGCGACCGAGATTTTGGTTTGGGTTAGAGGAAAAGAACGAAGGAAGAATATAAAATATCATTGATATAAAAATGTAAAGATTTAAATAGAGATCACGATGTAATTGACGATAATAGAGATTTTATAAATTAAAACAAATTAGTATGTAAAATAGAGAATTTATTAAAAAATTCTGATGCAATTGTTCTAACATACGGAAATTATTAACTCACATAAATTTTCACATAGAAATCATTAGATGGAAGAATTGATTCTATCAAAGATTTTGCTAAATTCGTATCGCTTAGAAGTCATTAGATGGAAGAATTGATTCTATCAAAGATTTTGCTAAATTCGAATCAGTGATAGAGACCCATGAAAATGTATCTAACCCTCCTCTTCAAACGAAGGCAACATGAAATGTGAGAGATAGATATCGAAATTATGAATTTATATCATGACCTGTCGTAAAACTTCTAAAATCATATCAAGGAATGGATTTTATTTAAAATTCGAAATAATAATAAAAGATTCATAAATATATGTCTAACAATATCACTACATTCATTCATAGAATTAAATGTAATATCGAGTTACAAACTTTGTCGAACTGTACTATATGATAATCCGACTTTAAGAGTACCTCGACTATTCTTAATTTATTTTGTTCTTGGGCACTTAAGGAGATGGTCCTACAATAACATGCATGTGTAAATGCACCCCCTTTCTCAATTACATCTTGCATTCAATGTGCCTAAGAAGTTGACATGTCACTGTAATTTCATCAGAGTCTGAGGGCATTCTTGGAACTCCTCGTCCATATAAACTCATCTCCCATTGTACTTCATCAATACCACTCTGTTCTGGTTTGCTTTGCTGCTAGCTCAATCTGCTATCGAGGAAACATGAGGAGAATGCAGCTGGTTGTTGTGCTTGTTTTCACTGCGTGTCACCTTGCCTCGGCTGTGGTCATCGACGGTAATACATTCGCTTTTTCTTATACGCCATGGTGACTTGATCATAGCTAAATGGTTCCAATACATAACGCTTCCAATCTGCGTATCCAAATATATTAAAACTCGTCAAAAGATGACACTCAGAATACATGGCTAAGCAGAACATGTAGCTTCTTGTGTCGGAGGAGCGATTTTGACAGTTCCTGTATACATACTAGTTACAAGTATACCATCCTATTGCATCAACTTGATAGCATGAAAATATTTGCGTAATTGTGAGCTAAGATTACTAGGTTGATCGTTTGTCCGACAGAAGTGTTTAAACTTCGATACCAAATCGAGTTAACAGCTCTAACATCGATCCTGGCTCAGACCGCTCTTTCTGTTTATGTTCTTTGAATTACACTGATGCTATCGCGTATAATAAACAGCTCACAGAAAAATTTAAATAGTAAAGCCTTCATCCTTAGGATAACCCAATGGGATCACCTCAATAATTTCCGACGATAAACATGAACATTGAGGCAATACAGAAAAGCTTGTGGGACTTACATTTGGACTTGAAGAAAACAAATACATAAGCTCACAAGTAGCAATAGCATATATAACGTTTAAAGTCAGGATTTCTTCATGACAATTTCCTGTTCTTATAAACTCCAGGATTGTTACCAAATGGAGACTTCGAGCTGGCTCCGAAGCCATCGGACTTGAACGGGACAGTGGTCATCAACTCCAAGGGACTCCCCAACTGGGAGCTCTCAGGCTTTATCGAGTACATCGAGTCCGGCCACAAGCAAGGAGACATGCTCCTGGTTGTCCCAGAGGGCGCCTACGCGGTGAGACTAGGTAACGAGGCCTCGATCAAGCAGAAGGTCAAGGTCCAAAAGGGCATGTATTACTCCATCACCTTCAGCGCCGCTAGGACCTGTGCTCAGGCCGAGGCTCTCAATGTCTCGGTCGCACCCGACTGGGGTCTTCTCCCCATGCAGACTTTGTATAGCAGCAGCGGATGGGATTCTTATGCTTGGGCTTTCCAGGCTGACTATGATGTCGTAGAGATCATGCTCCATAACCCTGGAGTTGAAGAGGATGAAGCTTGTGGACCATTGATCGATGGGATCGCCATTCGCACTCTTTATCCTCCTTCCTTGACCAGCAGTAAGTCATCTTACATACAGTTACTTTTCACTGATTTATGCGCTGCACGGGATAAAAAAGATTCATATAACCGAAACCAACTAATGTAACATAGAAGATGAACAAAAAAAAGGAAGTTTAGAGTGGTCCATGGCAAGAGGTGTCATGGGGTACATGATACGGCCACCAAGAGGCTTAATACACGTTTAAATGCGGAACCATGGTGGACGTGGTCGCTGGGACGCTGAGTTAATAGCTCCATTGTGGTCACGGAAGTGATCGTGGTTGTGGTCTGGGTCGTATGTTCAAGCCTAAAGAGAAGGTCGAGAAGTAAAGAATAGTCACGAAGCCAAATGACAGCACATAACCTAAAAAGAAATCATCACAATGCCCACATTCCACTTGACCATAAATGTTTTCCCTATGTATTCTGATCACGACATTAAACTTTTGGCGCAGAGAATTTGTTGAAGAACGCAGATTTCGAAGAAGGTCCTTACGTATTTGCCAACGCGGCATGGGGAGTCCTCATCCCTCCAAACATCGAGGATGACCACTCCCCACTTCCCGGCTGGCAGATTGTCTCCCTGAAGGCCGTCAAGTACGTCGACTCTGACCACTTCTCCATCCCCCAAGGGAAACGTGCAGTCGAGCTCGTGGCAGGAAGGGAGAGCGTCATCTCTCAGACAGCCCGCACCGTCCCTGGCACCCAGTACGCCCTCACGTTCTCGGTTGGTGATGCCAACAATGCCTGTGAGGGCACCATGGTGCTGGAGGCGTTTGCCGGTAGGACCACCCTGAAGATCCCTTATTCATCGTCTGGCAAGGGTGGCTTCAAGAGGGCTGTACTCAAGTTCGTTGCCACCAGCACTAGGACCAATATCGTCTTCTTCAGCACTTACTACCATACCAGGAGCGACGACTTCTCATCCCTCTGTGGGCCAGTAGTCGATGATGTTGTCCTCCTCAGTGTCCGCAAGCCATCTGGCAGGAGGCTCTTCTAAGCATCCTAGTGACGCAATGGAGCTTATACTGAGGTCCAAGACACGGTCTTATACTATGATCATGTAAGAATATAACATATATTTCTAAATACACAGACAGGGGTCTCTCCTTAAAGTTTCGGTACCCTCAGATTTGAAAGCATGCTCATAGGGATGATTGAACCAGGATTGGTTTCAATCATATAGCAAGAAGAGCACGCAAATGTGCGTGATACAGTGTGACCATGAGTATGAATGGTTTTCATATCTAGCTACTGTGTAATGTATTTCATGTGTTGGAAATGGGACTCTTTTCGATACACATTAAACGTGTCTCCAATCTTCCATGTTATCGGTATCTCCTATTGCAGGTTTAATTCTAGAATAATAATATGGAATCAAGCAGGAACATTTGACATAACAATGACATGATATGGATATAACATCTCAGCATACTTGGAGAAAACCTTTCCCATGACCATTATTTTTGGACCCTAAAAACCAGGAAGACTCGATGATTAGTTAAAGACAAATTTCAGCTTCCATCCACCAAGGGAATAGCATCCAAGTCAAACTCTAGAAGCATATATCAACATTGCTAGATCGAAGCTTGAAAGTTGAAACAGAACAAGAACAAGATCATAAAAACTAACACCCACATCATATTTGCCGGGTTCTCTAGTACGTGCACAACTTCATCCTCAGCATAATTGATGTCTTAGCTAGTGTCAAGGTTACAAAAGACGATTTCATTATGCTTTCTATCCAGGACTGAATACTGTTTAAATGGTTTATACTATCGATTATGCGGATTATTTGAACTTCAATATTGATGTATATATTTTCATGTGAATACTAGTAGAGACGCAAGACACATACTTCTAAATACTATTTTACTTACTAAGTACTATTTTATATAAATGATAAAGTTCACATGGTCTAGCCTTTAAATTTTATATTCATTACGTTTTTTCGTGGTTTTTTTCCAAAAAGGATTTTTTTTTTCAGTTTAGATTTTAAAGAATATATTTGCTGATAAGGATGTCATCAATAAAATCTTGAAAAAAAAGAGCAAAAAGATTTTTTTACCATGTTTAAACGATTATTCATTGATTAAATGTTTTGACCGCATAATGAGGATGAATAATGAGATTTTTATTCGCTCTTGTCCCTAATATTCGACCTAATAAACCGAATTTTACTACACTGGCTAGTGTTACCAGATATGCAACATTGTCGACGAACGCTTTCCCTCCCTCTTCCCAAAAAACTCCATCTTCACTTTCGAATTTCAATTCATCACTCTGACAATATGACCGATAATTGACGCCATTTTCATAGTTTTTTTCTTTTTCAAGTAACCCTAATTCTCTTATGAGGTTTAGGGTAGAAAGAAGAATATCAAGGTAACTGCAAAATGGAAATGAGTATGGGAAAGGAGGCTTGCCTGCGGTGGTAGACGTAATTGAGGCATTTGATCGTGAGAGAGAGCAGTCGTCTTCCTCCTTCGACATCGAACATTGTTCATTTTCTCCGGTCTCGTCGGTAACTATGAGTCTCTGACTCTATCATAATTCGGAAGTTCAGGAATGTGCAATTTTTCACTACCAATGTTATGCGTAAAATTAACACTTTTATCACAATGTAACCCATACGTTATTTTATATAGGAGTTAAGATACTAAACATTAATCAATATTTTCTATAGTACTCTCTATAAAAATTTGGACGTGTTGGAGAACAAATGCTCGTGCAGATTGAACTGATTCATTGATATATCCGAATTGATTTCATCGGATGATAAAGGTTGAAATTAACAAAATAATTAAACTTTTATAGGAAGAATATATAGGGAGAATACATAGAGAGAAATAGTCCTCTTAAAAATATTACAAAACACCGTACAAATGTTCTTTATTTATAAGGCTCAAAATGATTAATTATACCTAATCTATTATCACCTAATTAAGGTGATTAGGTACATCTGATCACTTTTGATATATTTTAATAATATATAAAGTAGTTGAAATAAGTCTTTAGACTTAACTAGCTATAAAGATACATCACATAAGTTAATGAATTATTTACAACATTCCCTTTTGATATATCTATCACGAGTAAGATTGCCATTGCTATAATCCCCCTCTCAGATAAAAGTCATTTCAATATTGAAATTTTATTCAATAATATTATTAAGTTTTCTCATTCCAATATTGTGTGAACTTCATAAAGGTTGCTTCCGGTAATGCTTTTATGAAAAAATCTATCAAGTTGTCACTTGAGCGAATTTGACGCATATCGATAACTTCATATTTTTGAAGATCATATGACTAGAAGAACTTTGACGATATATACTTTGTTCTCTTGTCTTTGATGTAACCTTCTCTAAGTTGTGCAACACAAGTTGCATTATCTTCATATAAGATTTTAGGTTTGTCACGAAATAAAGACAGTCCACATGATTCTTGCATATGTTGTATCATGGATTCAGTGACACATATTCTCGGCTAATCTCGTACATAGCGATAAGATCTGAATGGTTGGAAGATGTTGTGAGAGTCTGTGAAAGTTCGTGATTGTATCAAGAATAATTTAGAGAGGGAAAAGGAGGGGAGGGAGAGATAAAGAGAGGATGAATAGACTATTCTAAAAATAATGATTTAATCATGTTATAAGATAGTAACAATCATGAGTTATCAAATAATGATTTAATCAAGCTTCTTGAAAGAGTTTTTCATCTACACACGTATAAATATGTATGTGTTGAGGATTTGTGTCACCACAACAAGAGCAAAAACAAAAGAACATAAGAGAAGAATGAGAAGGAAAGAAAGAAGAAAGACGTCAAATTATAGAGAACTTTTTCTCTCTATAAAGATCAAGATTTGATGTTTTCTTTGGTCTTGATTGGGCTTCCTAGAGGTGATTGGGATCGGCATCCTTGCATCGGATAGAGACTGAATAACATCTTAAGTAAATGACGTTGCATTGTCATGATTTTAAAACTTCATTTTTATTTCAGCTTTGTTCATTTTCATATTTGCTTCAATATTTTTTTGGATTTGAAACGCGGACATATATTTGGATGACGTGGAGTGCTAGACCATTAGACCTTTTGGGTTCTGATACCATATATAATAAACCTATGGTATTTCTACTCAAAACCAAAAGCAATAAATGAAATAATCAAGGATCCATATATGTTGTTATTTTGAGATTTCAAAATATAATTTGAGTTGTATTCTCAACAGGATCTATAAATACAACACATGTAACCATTCGATCTGTTGAATTAAGAGCGATATAGTACGATTTGTAATCATTACTTCACATAATGTTTTTTTGTATCACGATTTGTGATAGTGTGTTGCGGGTTTTTCCTCCAATATTTAGATTTTTTACGTGAATTCGTGTATGTTTTGTTTTTTTTCACTGTCTTAGATCTAATATCTTCGATCTTTTCATTTAGCAGTATCCAGAGTTCGCTGCTCAATGCAGGCCTTCACTCAGCATTACAACCTCATGACTTTCAATGGCTCCGCTACGGCATTAAAATTTTGCCTAACGAGTTTCCTGTCACATCCAACTTTAAACTAGACACATGCGTATGATATATATCTGGACATTGCTCATGATTATCGTTCGAAATTTGTAGTTTAAATTTGAGGATAAGAGAGAATCAAACTCAAACGAGCATAAAAAGAAGAAATGAAGTGCAGGAGGAATAACACAATGCCAATTTATTGATGCACTCGAAAGAGTGAATTGAGCAAATGAGTTCATGCTTTGAACGAAATCTATTTTTTCTTCTCCACTATAGTTTTTACCCTCTTTTTTTTTTGGCTTTATGTGATTAGGTTTATTAATAGAATCTAGCTTGCACTTCCTTTTCTTCTTCCCAAGACAGAATATGCATGGTGGCGGTCAAATATTCCTCGATGTTGTCACCTCGTTGATACTCATTCAAATATGCATGTGCTACTTTCATTACCCTACTTTTAAAAATCTGAAGCTAAACTTTAAAGGTAACTTTATTTTTAATTTCTTATCTGTTCAAATCCTAACAGTAAATTATAGATGAGACTGTTCTACAGGGTCGATGGCCGAGCAGTTAATAAACTTGTTTTTCACTCTCCAATTTCCTTTTAAGTTACTCCTAGAGAGTGATAGGAACGATCTTTGAATTTTTAGGCTAGTGTGTTCCTCCTTTTCTTTTTCAGCCCATTCAAACTTAACAAAAGAAAAGCCATGGGTGTAAAGTGTTGGTCAAATTGAGCCTCCAAGACATCTCACTTTGCGTTTGAGTTTACGTGCTTCTTTGCTTCGATTTGGAAACTAAATGCACCTCCTTCTTAAAAATCTAAATCAGGCGATATCTTTTGTCTATCAGAAAACCTGTAGCGACAATATAAAACACTTCATAAACTTAAACGTTTTTAAATAAAAAGAATCTCGAATATTGTATTCAAATAAAATAAAAAATGAATATCAAAAATCATTTTTTCTGTTTTATGTTTTCTATTCCTGTTTCATCGGAGAAATAAAAACTAATACCAAATACTTCTTTTTCATCAATTAATAAAAAGAAAAGAAACAATTAAAAGCAATACCAGGCCCTAAGCAAGTGGTGAAGTTTGACAACAACAGGATACAGCGTGATCCCATTTTGTTCAAAAAGGGGAGCCAACCTCAAGAACTTTAAAGACCATTCTTTTACACCAGCCCGTATCACCATGCTCCCACGAATCTTCATCATCACCAGGACACCATTTGCCACAGTATATGTATATAAAACCACCCCAGCTTGTCCTTACAAACAAACCTCATCACATTGCCTTAAACAACATCCGAAAAAAAAAAAAACCCTCCTAATATTAACTCTTCAGACTCTCTAAGGTAACCCATTTTCACTTAACAAACGGGTGCATATAATTTTATCTACGTTTTGTTCTTGTTAGTGCATTAACTTATACAGTTATACTCTAATTCGAGCATCGCAGGGGGACCAAGCTAAGATAGCAAGATGAATAGGCCAGGAGATTGGAACTGCAGGTCATGCACTCATCTCAACTTCCAGAGAAGGGACTCGTGCCAGCGTTGCGGAGAGCCAAGGCCTGGAGACCGCGCTGACCTTTATGGAGCCTTCAGTGGCAGAGGAAGAGCCGCTGTGAATGCTATTGGTGGTGATAATTTCTGTGTATTAAGTATATGAAAAGTGTATATAAAATATATATAAAAGTCTTCTATTTATAGGACGTATAGTGGATAATATGTTATGGAATATGCTATCCCGACGGTCATATTCCAACGGTCATATTCTAACAGTCATATTTTAACAGGTGGGTCGTCCTCTTTTGTTGGAGGGTTTGGCGGCAGCACTGGTCCTGATGTGAGGCCTGGAGACTGGTACTGTACTGTAGGGAATTGCGGCACACATAACTTCGCCAGCCGCTCCAGCTGCTTCAAATGCGGCGCTTACAAGGAGGAGTTTGCTGGAGGCGGGTTGAATGACTTTTCTAGTATGAGAGGAGGCTTTGGTTTTGGTGGTGGAAGCGGCGCTGGTGGCAGTAACCGCGCTGGATGGAAGTCGGGGGACTGGATCTGCACCAGGTAATCAATCCCATGGTTAAAGTTCGCTTCATAGTCTCAAATGCTGCTCCGACAGGAACTATGTCCTCCTAAAAGGAAATCCCGAAGGATTTCCCTTTGGTCAACCGAATAGCCCACAATCCCGACAAGAACTGTTCAAGAACGCTAAGACACAAAAGAGAAACAGAAACATAATTCGTTACTAAAGGACCGACACTGAAAGCACATCATACTATTAAGTAGATAGCAGGACAAATTAATACTGAATATTTGCATTTGAGAATGGATAATGATATGTAGGTTGGGATGCAATGAGCACAACTTTGCTAGCCGCATGGACTGCTTCCAGTGCAGCGCGCCAAGAGATGCTGGCAGCAAATATTCATACTGATCACCTAATTCCTGTTGAAGTTCGGTAATCATACATCTTCTTCGGGTCACTTTATCATGTAACCATAACCTACCAGTCTAAAACTTTTCTTGACACAAAATTTGCAGGTTCTGGAACCGAGAGCGAGAGAGTATGAAGAAGCACAACCACTTAGCTCAGAAGCAGTATAAGTGTTGAATCTACCCCTTTTTGCCCCCGTGATCTACCTAGTCTTGTTTTTTCCCTTTCATCGTGTTTCCGTGTACTTGTTTCCCAACTCTCGAGTTGTATTTGTCTTTTGAATTCGAGCTGTTAGGCTCAGAATAGTACGATCAGCAGTCTTATTCGTTCCAAAGGATCAGTTTCTAGTTTTTTTCCCTAGCAGTGTACTGCTTCCTAATAGTTCCCCAAATATGAGATCTTCTGATGTGGATGTGATGTTCAATGTCTTTCTATTATAGTATCAATTTTCACAAGGCAAAGTAAAGTTCAAACTTATGTGGCAGCTTTGGAACCATATGAATAGATATCACAGCTTTGACAAAAGCTAAGCAAAGAAGTTCTTCATGGACCGCTTTAGTGGATATCTTGCGGTTCAAAGAAATGCAGTAACATTAAAGCTAGCTAGGTGCCATTTTCTTTTTGCTGCAAAAGAGAAAAAAGGAGGGGAGGGGAGCTATAGCACCAAAAGAAAAATAAAAAAAGGATAGATTTGAACTGTGTCCGAATATCAGCATCTCAAGAATAGAGGATGAGACAACATAGTTACCATACGAAGGCTGAAGGGTTTACGTGAGAAGTCATGTAAGCAATTAAGAATCACAAGGTTTCGAGAAAACAAGCTTGAGCTAGCAGAAATGGATGAGCTGGAGCATAAATAATCAACCAAAGGTCACCTGTCCGATACTCTGTAGACATATCCTTGATGTGTGAAAGACAATCTTCACTTCAGTAATATTTTTCTGTCTATTCTGCAATTTACCACATCCAAGATGGATATTAGTTTTCAGGAACACAGAAAACTTCACTGTACAATATAGATAAACTAGATGCATATGTTCCTTCCCTAAAACTACAAAATTTAAGTAAAGAACATAGGGAAAAATACCAACCAGTTGGCTAATTAGATCTAGTTCCAAGAAATGGTATACATCTGTTATTAGAATACTACCACTTATGTTGCTGTGCCAAGGAATTGCTAGTTATTTCAGAAACCTGATTAATCAATCGAGGCATGCCCTCTTCTCTCCCTTGATAAAATACTCCATGTTTTACGATTTCCATATAATAACTGTTTCATATACAGGCCTACCCCTACGCCCGACCTAGGTAAGGTTACCAGGCCATCCTGAGCTTCTTGGAAAGGTATATTTTTGTCAAAAATAATAAGCTTTTAAACAAATTATTTTTTAAAGCTCAGCATAGGATTCCAGGACTCTGTAAGCAAATATCCTATTATGAACTACAGTACTTTCATTTTATCTCATAAGTCATAAGCAAGTGACATCTCTCACCATCAATACCTAAATAATTGGTCAATAAAAGCAACCATAAGATTCTTGCTACATTCCATAACACAACTTTTAGCACGATTCTTTGTCCACTTTGAGACACAGTGACAGAGCTTTAAGTTGCATCATGTGCTCAGTGGATACTCTTTCACGTTCTTGTCACCTTCGGACCGAGCTCATCATTGGTAGGTTCAATATGTTCTTCCAACGAGTTGAAGTACTGGACAAGAGAACTGTTATCTAAATTGTATGTCATGGATTGATATATGGAGCAACTTAAAGATTTGCGAGCGGTTTACTGGATTAGATTTAGCAGCAAGAGAACCTTGTGGCCATGTTTAAGATCAAGATCTGGAACAATTTAAACCAGAAGCCCAAGAGGCAATGCTGTGCTAAGGACGGAAATCAGTATTTACAAGATCCAGAAGCTGCTTCTTATGTCAAGGTCTAGGTAGGAACCTTGATGTTTTGAGCAACACCGTGTATCTTTTTAGGAGAAGAGTTTGCCGTCTAAGGGGTAAAATAAAGAGCTCCTTCAGTTCCGTTCGGTGTTTCGTGACCGCTTTAATCTGGAGCATGCATCAAAATAAATTGTCCAGATTCTATCTAGTCGCGTATTCAAGTAAGCATTAGTTTAAGATGAAGCTTATCAGGACACCAAACCAGACACAACTTTTTGAACTCTCCTATACCCTTTAAAGGTAAAGCAGTCACATACTAACACATTATTAGTTGGATTACTTTATCGTCATGCATCTTTCTCGATTTACGTTTCTCTTTTCAGTACGTGCCCAATGTTCATGCGCATATACATCTTTAAGGTAATGATTCCAATCATCTTTTATGGATCAATTGCCAATCCCCCTTTTTGAAGTGACCAGAGTTTATCCAATGTGCCAGGTCTACTGGGATTTTTACGAAGGCGACATGGTAGAACTGAATAATGCATGATTCAACATGCTTATTATCTTCATCTCAGATTGTAAAGGTCCGAGAAGCTCGAATTAGCAAACTCAGGCCGTGACCACCTCAATATTATAGAGTCACATACCATTCTTTAGTTCGGACTATGTGATAATTTTATTGAATTGTATATTGAAATAATATAAAGTGTATAAAGTTTTTTTTGTACATAAACCTATACATGAGTCCTCTATTTATAGGACGATTACAACGGTCATATTTACAACGGTCATATTCCTATATACTAACATCCCCTCAAACTCAAGGTGGTTCTAAAGATATCAAATTGAGTTTGGATACAAAGGCATGAAACCGTCCTGGTGGATTTTCGTGAAAAGATCGACAGTCTGATCAACTGATGCGACTGAAGAGAGTGATAAGGTCCGCTGAGAAAAGTGATGCCGTACGAAAATGACAATCAATCTCAATATACTTCGTACGTTCATGAAAGACAACATTATGCGTGATCTGAATAGCACTCTGACTGTCACAATGGATAGGTATGCTGGTGGAGAATGAAACACCCATATCGCTAAGAAGCCATCGTAACCATACTAGCTCAGCAGTGGTGTCAGCTAAGACACGATATTCAGACTCTGAACTGGAACGTGAAACAACAGACTGTTTCTTACAATGCCAGGAGATAAGAGAGCTACCAATAAAGAAGCAGTAGCCAGTAGTAGATCTTCGATCAGTAGGATCACCTGCCCAATCAGCATCGGAGAAAGCATGCAATTCTAAGATCGAAGAGAATGAGAAGTGCAAGCCATGAAAGATAGTACCTTTAACATAGCGCAAGATTTGAAGAACCACAGCAAAATGTGTAGACCGTGGTGATGTCATGAATTGACTCACCAAGTGAACAACATATGATATGTCTGGTCGAGTAACAGTCAAGTATATCAGACTTCCGACTAATTGACGATAACTAGTGGGATCCTTCAGTAATAGTCCATCAGTTGGACGTAATTTGACATTGGCCTCTAAGGGAGTGTCAGTAGTCTTAGCATCAGCTATCCCAGCACGAGAGATGAGATCTGATTATATTTGGTTTGAGACAAATAATAACCAGTGGAGGATTTAGAGACCTCCAGACCAAGAAAGTAAAAGACCATTCCGAGATCTTTCATCTCAAATTGTGCACTGAGAAACTCCTTTACCTTTTGAATACCATAGATATTATCACCTGTAATAATCATATCGTCGACATATAACAGAAGAAGAATAATACCTGCAGAGGACTTCTTGATGAATAAGACTGAGTCATAGGAGATAGTGGTAAATCCAAGTTGCCTGAGTATACTGTGAAACTTGGCATACCATGCTCTGGGAGCTTGGTTGAGACCATACAATGCTTTTCGAAGTCGGCAAACCTTGTTTGGTGGATGATCATAGCTAGGAGGAGGTTTCATGTATACTTCCTCAGAAAGATCACCATTTAGAAAAGCATTCTTGACATCCATCTCAAAAAGATCCCATTTCTGTACAGCGGCAACTGCAAGTAAGGATCTTACCGATGTGATACGAGCGACAGGAGCAAAAGTTTTCTCATAATCAATGCCATACTCCTGTGTAAAACCACGTGCGACTAGCCGAGCTTTGTAATGCTCAACCGATCCATCAGACTTGGTTTTGATCTTATAAACCCATTTGCAACCAACCAAAGATTTGCCTGTAGGCAGATGAACCAGATCCCATGTTCGCGTCTTATTCAGAGCATGTAGTTCCTCATTCATTGCTTGCTGCCAAAGAGGATCAGAAGAGACCTCTCCAAAAGATTGAGGCTCATGAAGGACAGCAAGAGCAAGATAACAATAATAGTTATTAAGATGAGAATGAGAAAGAATTACCCGAGTGCTACGACAAGTGGGAGGATCCATATGCTGAGGTGGAGGTGGATCCATATGCTGAGTAGCAGATTCAAGAGGAGCCAAAGACAAGTCATCAGTTGATTTGGAAGGACCTGAAATAGAAGGCACCTCATCTGGAAATATACTGACATGAGTAAAATATCTAGAGGACTCAGGAGATGAGACATGGAAAGAGGACAAACTCGAAAAGGATTTGTGTTCCCAAAATGTGACATGACAAGAAACAGATGGGATCATAGCAACGATATCCTTTATGCTCAATACCATAACCAAGAAAGCAACAAAGACGAGATCGAGGTTCGAGCTTTGTTCGCTCATGGGATTGAAATAGAACAAAACAAGCACAACCAAATACTTTCAAATTATTATAGTTTGGAAGTTCACCAGTGAGACGCTCATAAGGTGATTAATTATGAATAGTGGAGGAGGGAACCCGATTGATGGTGTAAACTGCGGTAAGAGCAGCCTCACCCCAAAAGCGTTCAGGAACATTATGTGGGAGAAGGAGAGATCTAGTGGTATCTAAAATATGTCGATGTTTTCTCTCAGCATGCCCATTTTTTTGAGAGGTACCAGGACAAGATCTTTGAGGAATTGTATCATCCTCATGAAGAATGGAAAATAAACGCTGAATCGGTATATTCTGCAGCATTGTCAGAGCGAAAATTTTTTATAGTGGTAGAGTATTGAGTTTTGATTTTATTTCGAAATTCACGAAAATTTTGCAAGAAATATGATTTTCGTTTCAATAAATAAATCCAAGTAAATCGAGAAAAATCATCAACAAAAATGACAAAGTATCTAGATCCCCCAATAGTAGCAACAGGAGCGGGCCCCCACATATCAGAATGGACAATATCAAATGGTTTAGAGGAAGTTGACTCACTTAAATTAAAAGGCAATGTATGTTATTTTCCCAACTGACAAGAAATACAGTCAAAAGACTGATCATGAACAGACCCAAGATAGCCACTAGATGCGAGACTACGGATACGAGATAAAGAAGCATGCCCCAGTCTAGAATTCCATAACTCTAAAGATGGGGAGTTTCTTGTAAAGGGTATAACATTCGCAGAGACAGGAAGATGTAATGAAGTTAACTCAAACAGACGATCGACTTTATGAGAATTCTCAATCTGCTCACCAGTATGAGAATTCTTTATTACAAAATCATGTTTAGAAAAATGTAGATCAAGGCCAAGATCACAAAGTTGCCCAACAGATAGTAAATTGAAAGATAAGTCAGGACCACAATATGTATCGGGAACAGTGAGTTCGGGTGTAACAATAGGTCCAACATGACTAATTTTTAAAGTGGATCCATTAGCAATACAAATATTAGAAGGTTGAGAGACAGGTTTCATATTGATAAATATCGAAGAATCTAATGACATATGATTAAAACAACCAGAGTCCATAAGCTAAGAGCCGTTACTTGGAGTGGCAGACATAACATAGGGAGATGAAGATTCACGACGAGAGATAACCTGATTTATCAAAGCCTCCAAATTAACCGTAGAGATAGAAGATGGAACTTCAGAACCCCCAGGATAAGCAAATGTCGAATTCTGGCAGCAAGAAGATGATGCATCATAAGACTGCTGTTGTGAAAAAGAGTTATTCCCTCTAGAGGAATTATGAGAAAGCTCAGCTCGCCAGCCATACTTCCCATCAAGCAAACGAATAGCATCCAATGCATCTCTTTTGTCATTGAAGTCGATAAATGCATATCCAGGTAACCTCCGTGCAACCCATACACGATACAGACTTCCAAAGATGCGAAACTCAACTTCAAGATCCTTCTCGGTAACACGAGGATCCAAATTACCCATATAAACCCGAGCCTTTTTTTTTGTTGTTTATTTATTTATTATTATTATTTAATTATTTTTTTTTAATGATTTTTAATAACTTGAGAAAAAGACTAAAATAAAAATCAACTCATCAGAACTAAAATCAACTAACCAAAAACATCGAAGTCACTCACCAGCATCAAAAGCATAGGTGGGAACAATAATCAGCATAAAGGTGCACAGCAGCAGAATCAAGCTCAAATCCAGCAGCTGCAACAACAAATGCAACAACATCAACAGCTCCAGCAGCAACTCTAGCAAATGAAGGCATTCCAAGATCTCAAGACATCTGGATTGAAGGACTTGAAGGTGCCTCACTTCAAGGATGCCCAGAATCCGAAATCTGTCAAGTTCGATGTCCCTGGCGACGAGGGATTGCCTGATGATGAGTTCGATGACTATGATGACGATGACGAAGATGAGGAGTTAGCTGCAAAGGGAACGACGACCAGGCTCGGTAGCCTTTGCTGGGCTCGGGGGTGGCGCTCGCGAGCAGACCACGACGAAATTGGGGACGATTTCCCAACGAAGTTGGGAAGTATCGATGGCCTTGGCGAAGTCGATGTCCTCGCAACCAGATCCAACGACGATGGTGAGCAGAGGTGTGATGACGAAGAGCTCGTGACGGATTCTAGATCTAGATCTGATCTAGAGAGAGCTTCGGTGAGTGGTTGGCTGCACCGACAGCGATGATGTCGCGGTGGCCGTAGTGATATACGGCTGGTAGTGGCAGTGGCCGACAGTAGCTATAGAGGCTGCGGTGATGTCGGTGGCGGAAGCAGTGGTATAAGTTCTTGGCGTTAATCTCAAGAACCTCCCTCTCATACCATGATAATTATATTGAATTGTATATTGAAATAATATAAAGTGTATAAGTGTTTTTTTTACATAAATCTATATATGAGTCCTCTATTTATAGGACGATTACAACGATCATATTACAACGGTCATATTTACAACGGTCATATTACAATAGTCATATTTACAACGGTCATATTACAACGGTCATATTCCTATATACTAACACTATGAAAACATGAGAATTTCTACAATCAAGATCAGCATAAAAGATTAATACTCGATGCTAATATTATTTTTTCGGGATTCCAACTCAAAACTGATTAACTAAAAATGAAATAATGCAGGATATATGTATATACAATTATTATTTTTTCATCCTACTCGATATGGGTGAACTATTCTCAATAGATAATAATTTCTGAACACATGTATGCGGGAAGAATACTTTTAACAGTAAGCTAACCCTTCTTGATAGAATCAGTCTTGTCCTCCCCATAAAATTGATCAGATTGTCTTCATCTCAGATTGTAAAAGTCAGAGAAGCTAGACTTAGCAAACTCAAACCGTGACAACCTCAATATTAGTCACATGGTTGTGGGAAGATTACTTAACCCCAAGACAACCTTCCTTGACAGAAAGTCTTGCCCTCCGTATACAATTGATGAAATTATCTTGGTTGTGGCATTTCTATTTGCCTTAAACCGATTTGAGTAAGCATTACCTTAAATAACACCGTAGACTATGACAGATATAAGCATATGAGTAACCCACGAAAGCCAAGCACAAAATGATGAAGTGTTTCTAAATGCTTTATTACTAGAATATATCATCAACAGATTAAAACATGCTTAGGACAGAGATTACCGTTGAGATGCAGATCTGTGTTTCAGGTTTTCACGCTTGGACATCTTTCATTCAATTAAAAGACTTGACTAGGGTTTGAAATATTCATCTTGAAGCGAATTAAAGACGAGGAGAGCCGAACTTCTCTAATTAGATGTCTTCGTATTCATTACTGTGTCACTCTACTAGAATGTAAACACCATTTTCACCGGACTCCTATCAAATTGGGCTTATCCAGTGTTTGATGTCACCCCTTGACACAACTCTATTGAGCCTAAACGTTATGTGTCAAGGTTGTATACCAGGGTTTGTGCCTCTTAAATCCATGGATGAAGAACATTATTTAAGGGACGCGGCTCAAACCCTCATGCGAGATCACACTGTCGAACTTGACTCTTTTGAAGTTGTTTTAACACATGAATTCATTAATGGGATGATGTAACGCCTCAAGATTTCTTGTTCAATAGCTGCTAGACACGTGGCGTTACCATCGCTCCAAAATATCTTTGAAACAAGGCGACAAGAATATAATGAGTTTAAGTATCAGAAACATAGGAACTAAAAATAAATATCCAACTTACACTGTCTTCTATTACATGAAAATCAATATCTAGAAAGAAAGAACAATGTT